>JARQOD010008841.1:0-33896 GCA_033576555.1 Oophaga sylvatica
CTTTTATCCTCTATTTTGTACTTTGGGTGAATAAAGAATGGATTTTCACTTAATCGTGGAGCTGGAAATTTTTTTTCCTCTCATTTACAGTCACATATGCAGTTTCCCAAATTTTTTCTTGAGAGACCGCTATTGATGCTGTTTCTCTTTTTGGTTAATCTCTTCATGGCTGCTCCTCGATTCAAACATGACCTTTTGCTTGGCAATCAACCTAAGAACATAACTGAAAATTAAAGGACTTAATCATCGCGAGCTTATGACCCACACTAACTGGGAATTCCTCGTTCATGGGAAGAATTGCAATCCCCGACCCCCATCATGAATGGGGTTCAGCGGTTACCCGCACCTGTCGGCGAAGGGTAGACACACGCTGTCCGTTCATGTAGCACGCATGCAGCCCCGGACATCTAAGGCCTCTTTCACACTTCAGTTGTTTGGTGTCAGTTAAAATCCGCCAAAGTGTTAAAATAGCGGATCCGCTAGAAAAATGCAAAAACGGATGCAAACGGATCCGTTTTCCAGACGGATCCGTCATGAACTTTTCAACCCAGAAAATGCATGGTACACATGTCTGGCACGGAGAGAGAGAGAGACCCCGGACAGTGTTTTCAGTAATTTCTATGGAAGTAACGATCCTTTGCGGATTCCATCAAAAACGGATGCAGGCGGATCCGCCACCCATAGGCGTCCATTATACAAAATTTTGGCGGACACAAAAAACATTGCATTAGACTTTTCTAAAAAAGCGGGACGCCAAATTTATGGCGATCCATCAAAAAATGGATCTAACGGACGACCATCCTCAAAATCCATCACTAATGCAAGTCAATGGGAAAAAAAAGCGGATCCGACAAAAAAAATGGCGGATCCGTTTTTTCACACTTTGGCGGATTTTGACTGACATCGCACGACTGAAGTGTGAAAGAGGCCTAAGGGCATCACAGATCTGTGAGTGCTTGATCTCGCATGGCTGAGCGGCACTTGTCCCTCTAAGAAGCTGGACGTGGACAACGGGGGTCGCGTAGCTAGTTAGCATGCCGGAGTCTCGTTCGTTATCGAATTAACCAGACAAATCACTCCACCAACTAAGAACGGCCATGCACCAACACGGGAAACCTCACCCGGCCCGGACACGGAAAGGATTGACAGATTGAAAGCTCTTTCTCGATTCTGTGGGTGGTGGTGCATGGCCATTCTTAGTAGGTGGAGCAATTGTCTGGTTAATTCCGATAACGAACGACGAGACCCCGGGCATGCTAACAACACACTGAGAGTTAGGGAATGTGAGAATAGGTTGTAATTTGTATTATAAGTAAGAAAAAGATTTTTCCACCACCAGGAGCAAAACAGTAACAATGCTGTGACATGACGACAATCTGCATAACTAATCATATGCTAAATAGCTGCAAGTCAAATTTATGCCTGAGATAGCCAAGATGATTGTCTATTAAAATGATGGTAGTCTCATTTTCAAAGCAGAAGTGGATTTGCTCATCATTTTCCAACCATTGAGAGGTAGACTCACAGACAGTGCAGACAAACACAACCTGAGCTGGAGCATGTGAGATCTATTTCAGATGAAGGAGATCAGCCCACCTATGCCAAAGAGAACTGTCATTAATGGGTGAGGTTTGCCCCAGTAGAAGGAAGCATAGAGGCTTAATCTAGTGTGTGAAGAGTGCATCTGCCTTTTAGATGTTACGGAGATAACCAACTGTGAGCGGTAAGATGAGAACCAGATTAGTCTGGTAGCTGTTGTCTCAGTGTAAGGGTTCTCTCACACGAGCGTATAACTGGCTGAGTGCTTTCCGATGTTTTATTAGATAGCACTCGGCCCAATGTTATGTGCTGTATAGAGCATGTAGAATCTGCCTTTTTTTCTCATGCCAAATCTGCATGAGAAAAAAAAAAATCGCAACATGCAGCAAGTGGCTCCTCAAATCGGATGGCACGCACCTATTCAAGTCTATGGTGTGCGTAAAACTTCCGAGTGCAGTCCAAATTAAACGGACACAGACAATGGAGAAGATGTAGAAATTAAGTTCTCCGTCTCTCTACCCCTGTAATATTATTCTCAAATGCAAAAAAGTGGGATAACACTAAGCTGACACTGGATCATACTCTGATCAGAGTTTGAGCCAAGTGTCATTACCACAATCGATTGAGTTCTGGGGAGAGAGAAATTTAGATTGTGTGACCCCGGCCTGAAGAGTAGTGCCATGCTAATAGACCCAATGTCTGGCTGTGAGGGACTGTAGTGCAGTAATTGAGAACGATGGGCTGCAAGTGTGGGCAAAAGTACAGACAAGACTGCAGGATATTGCTGATATAGAGTGGTGACACTGAGAAAAGGTTGTGACCAGCATTGAGGAAGAGCGTGCTGCCCTGCTGAAGAAGTGATGCAGAGGCTGCCATTATTGCACAGCTTCTGAATCCACACCTTTGCAGTAGAAAACTTCACAGATCAGGCTGTATGGGATAACAAGCTTTTACTTCTATCAACATGAGGTAAAAGAATAAATGCACAGTCATTTCAGCATTGCACAGGAAACCAGGAACAAAACGAAAGTGAAACTTACAAGTGAGACTATTTTCTTATACAATACATTAAACAGAAGGAAACGTTACACAACATCACCATCTATTGTCAGGTCAGCATAAAGTCCTCCTTTTACTTATAATAAGTCCTAATCTGTTGCATATGCCAACACCCTTTCTCAACAATAAGGACTTATTCAATCAAACCCCAACTTTTTTATTAGTCTCTGATGTTTATCAGCATTCAACGCCTGGTTCTTGGATTGACTCTTTCCATCTGAGCAAGAACAAGACATCCTTGATTGTCCTCTTTTAGTTTTGTTGGTTCCAATTGTGGTTGTCCTAGGTCTGTTAACAATTGTCTTAATCACAGTACTTCTTGACTCGCATGTGCTGCTGCAACATATCCTGCCTCTGTTGAAGATAGTGTCACAACGACTGTTTCTTACTTGTCCAACTTATTGGTCCACCTGAGAGAAAAAAAATATGTCCACTGGTAGATCTTCTGTTAGTTGGATATCCAGCCCAATCTGCATCAATATATCCTGTTAAAATGCAATTATCACCTGTGGGTAATTTCAGCTTAACATTGCTAGTTCCTTTCAAATAACGTATTACTCTCTTCACGCATTCCAATCAGCTTTATTTGGGTTTTGATACCTTTCTACTCAGGATTCCTACTGCTGCTGCGATGTCTGGTCTTGTAACGGTCGCTAGATACAGTAGTTTTCCTATTGCTGTTCTGTATTCTTCATTGTTTGGTAGCATATTTTTTTCACTGTTCATCTCTTTGAGATAATTCGTTTCCATTGGAGACTTTACTGTTTTTGCATCCTTTAGTCCAAAATTTTCTGTTATGTCTTGAATCATGTGATTTTGATTCAGTAGGAAACTCCACTTCTCTTTCGATCTGTATTCCTAGGTACTGTTTACATTTCCTAAGTCTTTGATTTCAAAATGTTGTTTCAGGGTTTTTAGAATGTTTTTAGAATATCCCTTTCTTGTTTAAAACAAAACAAAATGTTGTCTACATATATGAGTACATAAATCCATCTATTACTCAGCCTTTTGTGTACAAGCATGATCAACTTTACTTCTATGAAATTTTTCATTTGTTAGTACTTCCGTGATTTTGTCATTCCACGCTTTAGCTGCTTGCTTTAAACCATATATGCTTTTCTGTAGTTACAAACTTTGTTTGGATTTCTTTCATCTTTGAATAATGGAGGTTGTTCCATGTAATTGTCTTATGTTAAATCTCCATTCAAAAAAGCTGTCTTTACATCCAGATGTCTTAGTTCCATCTGTTCCACTGCTGCAACTGTAAGTAAAGTTCTTATTGTAGTGTGTTTGACAACTGGAGCAAATGTTTCATCATACTCTTCTCCATATTTTTGAGAATACCCTTTAGCTACGAGTCTTGCTCGATATCTTTCAGGTGTGCCATCTGTTTGGTATTTTTACTTTAAAAATCCATTTACATCCTATGGCTTTTCTTCCTTCTGGCAAATCTGTTAGTGTCCATGTATTTGAATCATGCATGGATTTAATTTCTGCTTCTGTTGCTTCTATCCATTTATTAGCTTCTTCTTCCGGAAGTTTAGATATGTCTTTCCAAGAGGTAGCCTCATACATTTTTCTTATACTTGTCTTGTATGCAAGACGTTTTGGTGGTTTTCCTTTGTTTTCTCTTATTGAATGTCTTGATTCTGTGTCTGTTTGTAGTTGTGATTCTTCACTTTCAGTATTTTGTTCTTCATTAATTTCTACTTCTTTCTCATCAGATATTTCTTCAGTTATGTCACTATTGTTTTTCTCATTTTTTGTTTCAACTGAAATCATAATGTCTTCATTTAAATCTTCAATGAATGTCACACTGTTACTCTCTGTAACTCTGCTGTTTTGGGATCTAGGATTCTATATCCTTTGCAGTTTTCACTATATCCAAAGAATATTCCTTCCATGGATCTGTTTTGAAGTTTGGATCGTTTTTCTGTTGAATGAATATAAAAATTTTACATCCAAAAACTTTAAATGATTGACACTTGGTTTCATACCTTGCCACAGTTCATATGGAGTTTTCTTCAGTTTTCTGGAAAAAAAGTCGGTTCTGTAGATATGTAGCTGTCATTGCTGCCTCACCCCAATATTTCTCTGGTAGTTTAGAAATCTGTCAGCATACATCTCATCATTTCTGTTAGAGTTCTGTTTTTCCTTTCTGCTACTCCATTTTGTTCAGGTGTGTATGGAACAGTTTTCTGATGTTCTATTCCTTTTTTGTCTTAAGTAGTCTTCTATTCTGTGACCTGTAAATTCACCTCCATTATCACTTCTGATGACTATTGGCTTCCTTTGAAATTTGTTACTTGATCTTGTTACATAGTCTACAAGTTTATCAAAAACTTCACTTTTGTTCTTAATTAAGTATGTGACTGTGTCATCTATAAAAGTCAACATGTATCTATTGCCTCCTGATTAGAGTTGAGCGATACTTTCCGATATCCAAAAATATCGGATCGGAATGGTATCGCCGATATCACTAAAATATCGGCGATACCCGATACCGATACCGGAAGTCCATGTAAGTCTATGGGAACAAAATATCGCAACTAGAGTTGAGCGATACTTTCCGATATCCTAAAGTATCGGAATCGGAATGGTATCGCCGATATCACTAAAATATCGGCGATACCCGATACCGATACCGAAAGTCCCATGTAAGTCTATGGGAACAAAATGTGGAAATTAGTCGTTGGCACAACTGCTAGAAGAAAGATCTGTGGTGCCAGAGTAGGATCCCAATCCGTGCAATGATGCAATATAAGCTCGGCACACACCAATGATATGTGATGGAGAATTTTAATCA
Source organism: Oophaga sylvatica (assembly GCA_033576555.1). Lineage (NCBI taxonomy): Eukaryota > Metazoa > Chordata > Amphibia > Anura > Dendrobatidae > Oophaga > Oophaga sylvatica. Next base: position 5,405 of record JARQOD010008841.1, read on the forward strand.
AAAGATTGTAGTACATACAACAAACGTTTCGGTCAATTTATGACCTTCTTCGGTGTACTATAACATAACAAAACATATGAACAAGTGAAATAATGTGCAAAACAATAATGTAAAACATAGGGCATATAAAGAAAGTATATACAGATGTTGATAATGAAAATCACATGATATGAGACTAATGTAAGGACATATAATGCTCAGAAACTTCCAATATATTATATATATGGAGAAATCGAATACATGTATAGAGGAATAGAACGTCCCTCAGAACAAAGATTCAGGTAAAATATATAGAAATACATACCAAGTTATGTACTAGAGATCAGATGCAAATAAGCAGAGATAATACCTGGTGAAGAGGTGATGAGAAAAAAAATGAAGAGTGCACTGACTAACCTAGTCTGAGAAAAAAGCCACTGTGTAGAAATGTATATTACTTACCCCAAGACACAGAACTGTGTAGTGGGTAAAAAAGCTGGGGAGGCAAAGAAATGGCTATGGAGGTGCCGTGGTAATAGCCATAGAGGCACATAATGCAGAGTTGGAGCGATCATAAGGATCAGTGCTGGAGTGATGACGCTTACCGTTATTAGTGCAGGCAGGAACGAAGCGGCTAGGACGCGGTATACCACCGCTTGTCTGGGAGCACTGAGGGGCCGCCGGTGGTGGCTTTTAAAGCCTGGTAAGTGTGCGGTCCGGACCGGAAGTGAGGCGGCGTGCGTTCCAGCCATGCTGCCATGCGTTCCAAACACAGAAGCAGTATGGAGGGTGGATGAAAAGTGTCTGGATGAGTAGTATAGCGTCATACAGTGTGGATACAATGGACTAGTAGTGCAGATAGCGATATAAATAGGCAGGAATGATGAAGTATAACATTTCAGTCAAGGAGTGAGACTGATAAAGTGGTGCTCCCAAGTTCTGTGCCCAAAAGGAGGTTTTAAATTCATTATGGCAGATTCTGAAACAAGGAAAAGATGGTCAGTGCACAGTAAAATAGAGCAAATATATCACATTGAGAATAAACCTAAATAAACGATACAATATCATATTCTCTATTTAACCCTTTCGGGTGCAATGTGTCTAACTGATGAATCCAATAGGCTTCTCTTTTTTTGAGGAGACTAATGCGGTCGCCCCCCTCGCGCGGCGCATGTACATGTTCAATAACTTGGTATTGGAGTTGTGCTATGTTATGACCCGATGATATAAAGTGATTAGGAATGGGAAGGAGAAGATTTTTGCATCTAATCGTCGACTTATGTTTGGAAAATGCGGTTTTTTATAGCTTGTGTAGTCTCACCCACGTACAATAAGCTGCAAGGGCATTTGATGAGATAGACAACAAAACTGGAATTACACGTAAAGTAATCTTTAATCTCGTATCTCTGCCTGTATGAGGATGGTGGAACACGTTGCCTTTAATGATGTTGTTGCATTGTAGACATTGAAGACATGGAAATGTCCCATATTTGGGATTAGAGAGAAAACGTTGTCTAATGGGGGGTGAGAGGTACCGATATCAGCTCTGATTAGATGGTCCCTAAGGTTTCGCGGTCGGCGGAAGCAAGGGGGGAATGGTCTATTGAATTCTTTGATAGATGGATGTGCGGTACTTAATAGGTGCCATGGCGGCGTATACTGGTGTGGAGTCGATAGGCTATAGGGTGATAATCATGTACGAAGGCAATCCTGTCATTCGTATCCGCTTTTGGCGGAGAGGAGCTCTCTGGGGGATCAAGTGTATGTTCGGGGTAACCTCTAGCGCGAAATTAGTCGCGCATTTCTTCGATGCGTGTATCTTTGATAGCTGCTTGGAGACGATTCTCTGAACTCGTTTGAGTTGAGATTGGGAATAGAATCTTTCATTTTTGTTGGATGGAAACTTTTATAGAGCAACAAGCTTTGCGATCTGTGGGTTTGGAATATATATCAGAAGAAAGCTTGTTGTTGCCTTCTCTGATAATACTTACATCCAAGAAATGTATTTTATCTTTGTCAAAGGTCATTGTAAAATCCAATCCTGGCCAAGAAGTGCACAGGAAGGAAAAGAAATCATTGAGGGTACTCAGGGAACCATCCAGATGCAGAAGACGTCATCGATATATCTCTTCCACACGATGGCATGTGTGCGGAAGAGATGGTTATTATAGATTTTGCTGTCTTCATAGTGGGCAACGTAGCAATTAGCATATGGAGGTGCTGCGTTCGAGCCCATTGCGGTCCCCTTGGTCTGTAAATAAAAGTTATCCCCGAAAAGAAAAAAATTTTGGTTAACAGGATTGTCAGTAATTCGCAGCACATGTCAATCTGATCCGGGTTAAAGGTAGAAGACTCTAGGAGTCTACGTACTGATGTATACCATCATGAGTGGTAGGAGGTATACAAGTCTTTGATGTCAAAAGTTACTAGAAGAGCCTCCTCGGGAATATGATCGATGTTGTGTATCATATTGAGAAAATCCCCTGTGTCTAGGAGAAAAGAGTGAGTTTGTTTAATCAGTGGTGTTAGTATTTTCTCCAAATACTTGGCAATTGGTGCAAAGATAGACTCAGTGGAGGCCACTATAGGTCTCCCAGGGGGGTTGGTCAGGTTTTTGTGTACTTCGGTAGTACGTAGAAAACGGAGTGATAGGAAATTTCTTTTGGAGGTAATCACCGGTCTTATTGTCATAGTACCGTTTGAGATGTATTTAGATAAGGTGGTCTGGATGATAGACTTAATTTCAATTGGTCGGGTCATGATCTAATTTTTGGTAAATGGAAGTATCATTCAATTGGCGATTGACTTCGCTCAAGTACATAGATTTATCTAAAACAACTATGGCACCCCCTTTGTCAGCTGGTTTAACTATGATATTCTTATCCTCCTGTAAATTACGTAGTGCCTGTTGGTCCCAAGAGATGTCATATTAGAGGGAAAAAATAACTTTTTCTTGTTCAGATCTGCTTTAAGATCACAGAATGTGTTCTGGATAAAGGAGATAAAGGTCTCAACAGCATGAAGAGCCATATGGAGGTCTGAACGTACTCTTATTACGTAGTCCCATTGGTGAGGCTGACAAGGACATGGAGGGGGTGTCTGTTTTAGTATGATCAACATTAAAAAATACAATTTTAATCTTAACGATCTATAGAATCGTTGTAGATCCATGTCAAGTTTGAAAGTGTTGTAGCGATAGCTGGGACAAAAGGATAAACCCTTTTGCAGAAGTTGATGTTCTGCTATGCACAGGTTTTTGGACAGATGTTGATGACCAGGGGGTTGTTACCTGGGAGCGAGTCACGCGGTTGAATTCTCTGTGAGTGTCTCTTTCCTCGACGGGTCCTCTTCTTCTGGTGGCCCGTCTCCTCTGTCCTAAAAAACGGTTGGGTTGAAAGGTCTTTCTCGATCCGATCCAGAAGTGGAAGCATCTGTGGAGGACCTGTAGTAGGAGCGTGAGAAGTTCCAGACGAGGGTTGTACTTGCCATTTGTAGACCCTTTGGTGTTCGTAGTCTTCGGTGTCACGGGCAAATTTATTCCTCTTTCTTGTCTCGGTCCTCCCGGCGATGTAGGTTGATGGTATCGTTAATCTTTGTTTTGAGGTTGTGAATTCCTCTGGTGTGGTTGAAGCGGGAAGTTGATTCTCTATATTGGCGATCTCTTCTTTGCTTTTGATGATGGCTCGGTGGAGATGTTCCAATGTAAGGGTTATGAGATCAAAAGAACATTTGTTAATGATTTGTTCAAACTTGATACAAAAATCTTGTGAATCATGGAATAAAGGGGACGTAAAAGGAACGCGTAACCCTCTCGGTATCCTCTGGACTTTGAGGTATTCCGTGAGGGTAGCGCAGTGAAGTTCAAAGTTGGTGCACCTCCTGAGTTCCCTTTCTAAATCCCGGCCCCTAGTTTCTTTGGGGGGACACGTAGAAAATCGCTAGAAAGAGTGGATCGTGCTATAATATTGGATGTTTCATCCGCATTATAGAAAAAGTCAGGGATGATGACATTGCCCAAAACAGTGTGCTCAAAGAAAGGGTAATATGTGGAAATTAGTCGTTGGCACAACTGCTAGAAGAAAGATCTGTGGTGCCAGAGTAGGATCCCAATCCGTGCAATGATGCAATATAAGCTCGGCACACACCAATGATATGTGATGGAGAATTTTAATCAAAAGATTGTAGTACATACAACAAACGTTTCTGATCCTTATGATCGCTCCAACTCTGCATTATGTGCCTCTATGGCTATTACCACGGCACCTCCATAGCCATTTTCTTTGCCTCCCCAGCTTTTTTACCCACTACACAGTTCTGTGTCTTGGGGTAAGTAATATACATTTCTACACAGTGGCTTTTTTCTCAGACTAGGTTAGTCAGTGCACTCTTCATTTTTTTTTTCTCATCACCTCTTCACCAGGTATTATCTCTGCTTATTTGCATCTGATCTCTAGTACATAACTTGGTATGTATTTCTATATATTTTACCTGAATCTTTGTTCTGAGGGACGTTCTATTCCTCTATACATGTATTCGATTTCTCCATATATATAATATATTGGAAGTTTCTGAGCATTATATGTCCCTTACATTAGTCTCATATCATGTGATTTTCATTATCAACATCTGTATATACTTTCTTTATATGCCCTATGTTTTTACATTATTGTTTTGCACATTATTTCACTTGTTCATATGTTTTGTTATGTTATAGTACACCGAAGAAGGTCATAAATTGACCGAAACGTTTGTTGTATGTACTACAATCTTTTGATTAAAATTCTCCATCACATATCATTGGTGTGTGCCGAGCTTATATTGCATCATATGGAACAAAATATCGCAACTAAAAAAAACCCATTCTTTCCTTGTAAACACTAAATATACACACATAGAATACATATATATATATATAACATGTCATTGTGACATATAATATACATATATTTATAGTTTATACACTTCTACATAGTAAAATAGACTCTGATTCAATTGCCGGGTAAAGCCGGCTTCAGTGAAAAGACAGAAGCACCCGACATGAAATGACACTTGGTGTACATAGGTTAACCATGTCTTTTCATGTCGTTTGCTATCTGATTTGCACAAACAATTAAATCAGACTATGTGTGCAAAATTTCACACCTGTAGGGGTTAATTAAAGGTGAAATTCGTTGTAAAAAAAACAGACTTTTTGCTACGAATTTACACCTTTAATTAACCCCTACAGGTGTGAAATTTTGCACACATAGTCTGATTTAATTGTTTGTGCAAATTAGATAGCAAAGGACATGAAAAGACATGGTTAACCCTATGACACCAAGTGTCATTTCATGTCGGGTCACCCGACATGAAATGACACTTGGTGTACATAGGGTTAACCATGTCTTTTCATGTCCTTTGCTATCTAATTTGCACAAACAATTAAATCAGACTATGTGTGCAAAATTTCACACCTGTAGGGGTTAATTAAAGGTGTAAATTCGTTGTAAAAAAAACGGACTTTTTTGCTACGAATTTACACCTTTAATTAACCCCTACAGTTGTGAAATTTTGCACACATAGTCTGATTTAATTGTTTGTGCAAATTAGATAGCAAAGGACATGAAAAGACATGGTTAACCCTATGTACACCAAGTGTCATTTCATGTCGGGTTCTGCATTTTCACAAAAGCCGGCAATTGAATTAGCGGCTATTATACTATGTAGAAGTGTATGAACTACAAATATAAATATTTATATATATGTGTCACAAATTCAATGACATGTATATATATATATGAGGTGTAAAATTGCTGAAAAAAAATGCGTGGGCTCCCGCCCTATTTTTCGCAACCAGACAGACAAAGCCAGTGAGTGGGGGCAGATAATAATAGCCCAGAGAGGGACCATTATTTTTGCCCCCCCCCCGGCTACTAACATCTGCCCCCAGACACCCCAGGAAAGACAAATCTATAATTAGATTCGCCCTTTCTGGCACTTTGCCCGTCTATTCCCATTGCCCTGTAGCGGTGGCGAATGGGTTAATATGGGTTAAAGCCACCTTGCTATTGAAAGGTGACCTTAAGCCAGGTTAATAATTGAGAGCTGTCAATTAGACAACTATCAATTATTAATCCTATTGCATGAAATAAAAATAAAACACACACACTTTAATTAAAAATCATTGTAATGAAATAAAGACACATGTTTTTGACCATCTTTTATTTTACTGCAAAAACCATTTCCTGTAATAAAAATAAAATAAAAAAGCAAAATTATTCTTACCTATCCCATGCACAGTCAGGTCCCACGGTGTAATCCTTCAGAAAGGGTTAATGTTTACTGCAGGGACCGCAGCTAATGCTGCAGCCTCACAGTAAACCCCAAATGAATGAGTTCCTCTCCTGCCTGACAGGAGAGTAAAGGCTGGGTGTCACATAACGATACACCAGCGATCCCGACAACGATATGCACTTGTCAGGATCGCTGGTGTATCGCTACATGATCGCTGCTGAGCTGCCAAACAGGCAGCTCAGGCAGCGATCTGGGACAGCGACACTGCGGGTAACATCGCTTAAGAGCCCGTCTCACATAGCGATATCGCTACCGAGATCGCTGCTGAGTCACTAGTTTTTGTGACGCAGCAGCGAGCTCACCAGCGATATCGCTGTGTGTGACATTCAGCGACGATCAGCCCCCCTGCCGGGTATCGCTGATCGTCGCAGAAATGTCAGGACCTTTTTTTGATCGCTGGTTTCCCTCTGACAGGCACGCATCGCTGCGTGTGACAGGCGGGAGACCAGCGATCCGCTGGTAACCAAGGTACACAGCGGGTTTCCAGGCACCGCGCAGCGCTTGGAAACCCGCTGTGTACCTTGGATACCAGCTCCCTGCATCAGGGCGCTGGTATCCAAGGTACACAGCGGGTTTCTAGGCACAGCCCCGCGCCTGGAAACCCGCTGTGTACCTTGGTTACCAGCGGATCGCTGGTCTCCCGCCTGTCACACGCAGCGATGTGTGCCTGTCAGCGGAAACCAGCGATCAAAAAAAGGTCCTGACATTTCAGCGACGATCAGCGATACCCGGCAGGGGGGCTGATCGTCGCTGAATGTCACACACAGCGATATCGCTGGTGAGCTCGCTGCTGCGTCACAAAACTAGTGACTCAGCAGCGATCTCGGTAGCGATATCGCTATGTGAGACGGGCCCTTAAGTGGAAAGCTTAATTGATTGCTTTCCACTTTCACTTCAGGTCAGCCAGGGACACAATCAGTGACGTCAGAGGGAACTGATTAACAAAAATAGGGTTCCCTTCGAAAAAAAAATGGCGTGGGGTCCCCCCTATTTTTGTTAACCAGCCAGATGAAGCAGACCGCTGAGGCCTGGATTTTCAGGCTGTTAAGGAGCCAAGATCCATGGACCTTGCCAGCCTGATAATACTAGGCCACAGCAGTCTGCATATCTTGGCTGATTAACAAAAATAGGGGATCCCCTCGAAAAAAATTGGCGTGGGGTCCCCCCTATTTTGTTAACCAGCCAGATGAAGCAGACCGCTGAGGCCTGGATTTTCAGGCTGTTAAGGAGCCAAGATCCATGGACCTTGCCAGCCTGATAATACCAGGCCACAGCAGTCTGCATATCTTGGCTGATTAACAAAAATAGGGGATCCCCTCGAAAAAAATTGGCGTGGGGTCCCCCCTATTTTTGTTAACCAGCCAGATGAAGCAGACCGCTGAGGCCTGGTTTTTCAGGCTGGTAAGGATCCAATATCCATGGACCTTGCCAGCCTGATAATACCAGGCCACAGCAGTCTGCTTAGCTTGGCTGGTTAACAAAAATAGGGATCCCCTCGAAAAAAAAACGCGTGGGGATCCCCCCTATTTTTGTTAACCAGCCAAGTAAAATGCAGACTGCTGCGGCCTGGTATTAAAAGACTGTCAAGGCCCATGGATTTTGGCCCTCAACAGCCTGATAATACCAGGCTACAGCAGCCCCACATTTGGCGCATCAAAAGATGTGCCAATTGTGGCACTTTACCCGGCTCTTCCCACTTGCCCTGTAGCGGTGGCAAGCGGGGTAATAAGGGGTTAATGTCACCGTTGATTGCACGGTGACAATAAGCCCGGTTAATAATGGAGAGGCGTCAATAAGACACCGATCCATTATTAATCCCAAAGTTATTAAATGTATAAAAAAAAGACACAGCAAGAAAAAAGTATTTTAATGAAATAAAAGAGACAACACAGTTTTCATTAATTTTATTACTCTCTCATTCCTGCGACGCCATCGATCTCCTGTAAAAAAAGAAAAAAAACAAACCAACAGTAATACCACCTGTCCGACGCAGTCCATAACGACAGTCCCACGACGATCCAACTCTGCTACATCGCAATGACAGGCAGAGCCTGTCATCGCGACGCAGCACAGCTGATTACCTGCTTCCCAGGCGGTGACGTCATCGGACTGACTGCTTTAACGGCCGGATTACCCAGCAGTCACTGCAGTTATCGCGAGAAACTGCATGTGACCGCCGGGGAAAGAAGATTGCGGCCATGAAGCAGTCCAGGACGTGACCGCCGGAGATCTTCTGCCAGGTACGTGCCGCTGACTCCTGACAGACCCGACCGACGACACTGACAGTGACAATCCCGATTCCGGTATCCGATATGACGAAAATATCGGAACTCGGAATCGGAATTCCGATACAGCCAATATCGGCCGATACCCGATATTTGCAGTATCGGAATGCTCAACCCTAATCGCAACTAAAAAAACCCTTTCTTTCGTTGTAAACACAAAATATACACACATAGAATACATATATATATATATATACATGTCATTGTGACATATATATATACATATATGTATAGTTTATACACTTCTACATAGTAAAATAGCCTCTGATTCAATTGCCGGGTAAAGCCGGCTTCTGTGAAAAGACAGAAGCACCCGATATGAAATGACACTTGGTGTACATAGGGTTAACCATGTCTTTTCATGTCGTTTGCTATCTGATTTGCACAAACAATTACATCAGTCTAGTGTGCAAAATTTCACACCTGTAGGGTTAATTAAAGGTGTAAATTCGTTGTAAAAAAAACGGACTTTTTTGCTACGAATTTACACCTTTAATTAACCCCTACAGGTGTGAAATTTTGCACACATAGACTGTGTGTAATTGTTTGTGCAAATCAGATAGCAAAGGACATGAAAAGACATTGTTAACCCTATGTACACCAAGTGTCATTTCATGTCGGGTTCTGCATTTTCACAAAAGCCGGCAATTGAATTAGCGCTATTATACTATGTAGAAGTGTATGAACTATAAATATAAATATATATATATATGTGTCACAAATTCAATGACATGTATATATATATATGAGGTGTAAAATTGTTTAAAAAAAATGCGTGGGCTCCCGCCCTATTTTTGCAACCAGACAGACAAAGCCAGCGAATGGGGGCAGATAATAATAGCCCAGAGAGGGACCAATTATTTTTGCCCCCCCCCCCCTGGCTACTAACATCTGCCCCCAGACACCCCAGAAAAGACAAATCTATAATTAGATTCGCCCTTTCTGGCACTTTGCCCGTCTATTCCCATTGCCCTGTAGCGGTGGCGAATGGGTTAATATGGGGTTAAAGCCACCTTGCAATTGAAAGGTGACCTTAAGCCAGGTTAATAATTGAGACCTGTCAATTAGACAACTATCAATTATTAATCCTATTGCATGAAATAAAAATAAAACACACACACTTTAATTAAAAATCATTTTAATTAAATAAAGACACATGTTTTTGACCATCTTTCATTTGACTGCAAAAACCATTTCCTGTAATAAAAATAAAATAAAAAAGCAAAATTATTCTTACCTATCCCATGCACAGTCAGGTCCCACGGTGTAATCCTTCAGAAAGGGTTAATGTTTACTGCAGGGACCGCAGCTAATGCTGCAGCCTCACAGTAAACCCCCAAATGAATGAGTTCCTCTCCTGGCTGACAGGAGAGGAAGTGGAAAGCTTAATTGATTGCTTTCCACTTTCACTTCAGGTCAGCCAGGGACACAATCAGTGATGTCAGAGGGAACTGATTAACAAAAATAGGGGTTCCCTTCGAAAAAAAAATGGCGTCGGGTCCCCCCTATTTTTGTTAACCAGCCTGATGAAGCAGACTGCTGAGCAGTGGCGTACCGTGAATGAAGCAGACAAAGCAGCTGCTATGGGGCCCGGACAGGTGAGGGGGCCCTCGACGGTCGGGTAGCTGTGCTGACACAGTACTACCAGGGGGTCGGCGGGGGAGGGGGAGCGCAGCTCTTCTATATACTCACCCCTCCTGGTGCGGTCTCTGCAGCCCCTGCTCTTCTCCCACGGTCTCCGACGCCTGTGTTCAGCGGTCAGGTGGTACCGCTCATTACAGTCATGAATACGCACATATTCATGACTTTAATGAGCTGTCCCGCGTGACCGCTGAACACTGGCGGCGGAGACCGTGGGAGAAGAGCAGGGGCTGCACAGACCGCGCCGGCGGAAGGGTGAGTATAAGGGATATTTACCTGTCCCGTTCCACCGTTGCTCGCGTCCTCTTGCTGCAATGTTCAGGTCAGAGGGCGCGATGACGTCGTTAGTGCGCGCCGCGTCCTCTGCCTGATCATTCACTGCTGGAGGACCCCGAAGACAGCGGCACTCAGCAGTGGAGAGAGGACAGGTAAATATCTCAGGTGCCGGGGCCCTGAGCGAGCGGTGACACCGGCACCTGGTGTCACCCCCTGCTCAGGACACCGGCACCTGGCCCCCAGCGACGAAAGGTGAGTATGTCTTTTTTTTTTTTGGTTGCAGCAGCTGCGGCAGCATAAGGGCCTATACTATGGAGCATCTATGGGGGCACAATCTATGGGGGCATAATACATTTTTTTGTTTAATGTGTCCCCTCACTGTGCTGGCACTTTACATTTACAATGGCTCTGGGTTTTTTTTTTTGGGGGGGGGCCCATTCAGACTTTTGCTATGGGGCCCCATGATTTCTATGTACGCCCCTGCTGCTGAGGCATGGTATTTAAGGCTGTTAAGGAGCCAATATCCATGGACCTTGCCAGCAGCGTCGGACTGGAGTACCTTGGGCCCACCAGAGAAAAAATATTCTTGGGGCCCACCATCATACTTCCCAACCTTTGAAGAAGGGAAAGAGGGACAAAGACTGTGGCACGCTGTGCCTGCTGCAGCAAATTTTAGGCCATGCCACGTTGCACCACAGACTGTCCAGGAGTTGGTGGATGCTTTAGTCCAGGTGTGGGAGGAGATCCCTCAGGAGACCATCCGTCGCGCTCATCAGGAGCATGGCCAAAGTTGTAGTGAGGTCATACAGCATACCTCCCAAATTTTGAAGACAGGAAAGAGGGTTAAAGGCTGCCGCGCGCGTAGGGCGTCGCTGCAAATTTTAGGCCACGCCCTGACCACACCCATTTAACAGCTAATCACACCCATATCCTGGCCCCAAGCGTACCCATTTAGCACTGTTGATCACACTGACTGGTAATGAGGGCACAGTGGCTGGTACTGAGGAAAAGAAAGAAAGAGCAGCGAGAGAGAAAGAACAAACAGAGAAAGAAAGAGAGGAAAGAAAGAAAAGAGAGAGAAAGAAAGAACAGAGAGAAAAAAGAACAGAGAGCGAGAAAGAAAGAACAGAGAGCGAGAAAGACTAGAGAGAGAAATAAAGACTAGAGAGAGAGCCAGAGGCGTAGCTAGGGTTTTGGTTTAGTGGGGGCGAAACTTCTGAGTGGGCCCCTAATCAGAGAACCTCAGCAAATGACCGCGCTGTTGCCAAAAATAATCTATATATAAAAAGACCAATATTGATATTACCGCCATATGGTCTGTGGTAAATAATACCAGTCCTACAGAACATATAATAGATTACAGCACAGGTACAGATAATGACTTACCGCTGATGTTCTTTCTAATGGAATTGTTCACTTTTCATTTCTTTTCCATCTGGCCCAGACCGACATGACGACTTCTCCAGCCAGGACTCGACTGCAGAGATTACAACAAAGACACATTTCACTTCTCATATTTTTAGCACTGTCTTGGTCACCAATTGGACTATTCTCAACCTGCACAAACTCCTCATCCTGCTGATACCCCAATACTGAGCCGCTGCTGCCATATGTGTCCCTATTTCTGCACCTGATACCCCAATACTGAGCCGCTGCTGCCATATGTGTCCCTATTACTGCACCTGATACCCCAATACTGAGCCGTTGCTGCCGTATGTGTCCCTATTACTGCACCTGATACCCCAATACTGAGCTGCTGCTGCTGCCGTATGTGTCCCTATTACTGCACCTGCTGTGTGGTTCTGTGTGACCTCTAAATTTTAAAGCACCCCTCTAGAATATAGTAATGCCGGGTGCAAGTGCCCTAGAAAACAGTGACCACATTTTGTCCCCTAGACTGTAATAATGCCCTGTGTGCCCCTTTGACAGTCACAGTAACCCGAGTTCCCCTATAACAATAAGTGTCCACTTTACATTTAATAATGTCCCAAGTCTCCCCCTGTACATCTCCCCTATACACAGAATAATGCCCCTCACTGGATATATACTGACCCCTTAATGTCCCCAAACTATTTAATGGGTCCAACACTGTATGATGGCCCCTAGATAGCATCCATACAGCATAATACACCAGATAGTCCTCAATATAGTATAATGCACCCCCATAGGCAGCCTCTATATGATAATAAACCCCCATAGGCAGAGTCTATAATATAATGCACCACCATAGGCAGCCGCTATATTATAATGCACCCCCATAGGCAGCCTCTGTAGTATAATGCATCCCCATAGGGAGTCTCTGTAGTATAATGCACCCCAATATGGAGCCTCTGTAGTATAATGCAGCCCCCATATACAGCCTCTGTAGTATAATGCACCCCCCATATACAGCCTCTGTAGTATAATGCACCCCCATTAAAAAAAAAAAAAAACAATACTCACCTCCCGGCTCCTGTGCTGCTCACTGTTCTCCCTCTCAGCGTCTGACAGCGGGCGCTGGCAGGTGATGTCATCGCGCCCGCTGTCAGACGCTGAGAGGGGGATTATGGGAGAGAAGGAGCGCTCGCTCCTTCTCTCTCTATGCGGTCAGCTGTATCGGCTGGATGCCGATACAGCTGACCCTCCGATGACGGGTGGGGGGCCCACTGCTGGCACCGGGCCCCCCCAACGCCTATTCAGGCCCCATAGCTTCTGGGCGGCAGAGCAGGAAGATCGATTCTCCCTGCTCTGCCGCAGAATGTAACTGTATCGGCGTGCTGTGCACGCCGATACAGTTACTGTAGCGTAGCTCCGGGTGGGCCCCCTCAGAGTGTGGGGCCCGGGGCCACCGCCCCCTCTGCCCCGCGACCTATCCTTTCAAATCAGGGCCCACCACGCAGGAGCTGGGGCCCACCGGAGGTTTCTCCGGTGGCTCAGTCCGACCCTGCTTGCCAGCCTGATAATACCAGGCCACAGCAGTCTGCTTATCTTTGCTGGTTAACAAAAATAGGGGATTTCGTCGAAAAAATTTGGCGTGGGGTCCCCCCTATTTTTGTTAACCAGCCAGATGAAGCAGACTGCTGAGGCCTGGTTTTTCAGGCTGTTAAGGAGCCAAGATCCATGGACCTTGCCAGCCTGATAATACCAGGCCACAGCAGTCTGCATATCTTGGCTGGTTAACAAAAATAGGGGATCCCCTCGAAAAAAAATTGGCGTGGGGTCCCCCCTGTTTTTGTTAACCAGCCAGATGAAGCAGACTGCTGAGGCCTGGTTTTTCAGGCTGGTAAGGAGCCAAGATCCATGGACCTTGCCAGCCTGATAATACCAGGCCACAGCAGTCTGCATATCTTGGCTGGTTAACAAAAATAGGGGATCCCCTCGAAAAAAATTGGCGTGGGTCCCCCCTATTTTTGTTAACCAGCCAGATGAAGCAGACTGCTGAGGCCTGGTTTTTCAGGCTGGTAAGGAGCCAAGATCCATGGACCTTGCCAGCCTGATAATACCAGGCCACAGCAGTCTGCATATCTTGGCTGGTTAACAAAAATAGGGGATCCCCTCGAAAAAAAAACGGCGTAGGGGTCCCCCTATTTTTGTTAACCAGCCAAGTAAAATGCAGACTGCTGCGGCCTGGTATTAAAAGACTGTCAAGGCCCATGGATTTTGGCCCTCAACAGCTTGATAATACCAGGCTACAGCAGCCCCACATTTGGCGCATCAAAAGATGTGCCAATTGTGGCACTTTAACCCGGATCTTCCCACTTGCCCTGTAGCGGTGGCAAGCGGGGTAATAAGGGGTTAAGGGTATGCCACACTAAACAATATCGCTAACGGGATCGCTAAAAAACGTCACTATTTAGCGATCCCGTTAGCGATATTGTTCAGTGCGGCAGCTTCCAGCGACGAGCTTCCTGCTGTGATCTCGCTCGTCGCTGGAATCGCTCCGGACCCTATTTCATCGCTGGCGCTCCCGCTGGGTAAGTATCTAATCTCTGTGTGGCACCTTTTCTTAGCGATTTAGCGGTACTTTTGTACCGCTAAAGTCGTTAAGAAGATCGCTAACGGCGATAGCGTCGTTAACTATATCGCTAAATGTGACTGCATTTAGCGATATAGAAACAATCCCGCTAGCGATCTCATTAGTATGCAACGCTAACGAGATCGCTAGCGGGATAGCTTAGTGTGGCAGTACCTTTAATGTCACCGTTGATTGCACAGTGACAATAAGCCCGGTTAATAATGGATAGGTGTCAATAAGACACCGATCCATTATTAATCCCAAAGTTTTTAACCCCTTACTGCCATCGGACGTACTATCCCGTCCATGGTACCTGGGCCCGTATGACCGGGGACGGGATAGTACGTCATAGGCGATCAGCTGCGCTCCTAGGGGAGCGCAGCTAATCGCCGCCGGGTGTCAGCTGATTATCACAGCTGACACCCATGACTGTGTGTCAGGAGCGGTCACGGACCGCTCCCGGCACATTAACCCCTTGCACACCGCGATCAAACATGATCGCGGTGTACTGGGGGTACAGGAGAGGATCGCGCAGGGTGGGGGCTCCCTGCGCGCCCCCTGAGACCCTCAGAGCAGCGCGATGTGATCGCGCTGTTCTGAGGGCTTCCTCCCTCCCAGGACCCGGATCCAAGATGGCGCCGGGGTCCTGGAGGGAGGCGGCTACCTCAGTGCCTGCCGAGAGCAGGCACTGAGAAGCCTGCATCTATGCCTGTGCGATCGCTGGTGTGACAGAGTGCTGTGCACACTGTCACACCAGCGATCTGATAAAATACTGTGATGTCCCACCCTGGGACAAAGTAAAAAAGTTAAAAAAGTAAAAATAAACATGTGTAAAAAAAAAATCCAAAATAAATAAAAAAAAAAAAAAAATATTCCCCAATAAATTCACTTCTTCCTGTAAATAATAAAAAAAAAACAATAAAAGTACACATATTTGGTATCGACGCGTCCGTAACGACCCCCCCTATAAAATTGTCCCACTAGTTAACCCCTTTAGTGAACCCCTTAAAAAAAAAAAAAACGAAGCAAAAAATCAATGCTTTATCATCATACCGCCGAACAAAAAGTGGAATAACGCGCGATCAAAAAGACTGATATAAAAAAACATGGTACCGCTGAAAACGTCATCTTGTCCCGCAAAAAACGAGCCGTCATAAATCATCATCAGCGAAAAAATAAAAAAGTTATAGCTCGCAGAATAAAGCGATGCAAAAATAATTATTTTTTATATAAAATTGTTTTTATTCTATAAAAGCGCCAAAACATGAAAAAATGATATAAATGAGGTATCGCCATAATCGTACTGACCCGAAGAATAAAACTGCTTTATCAATTTTACCACACGCGGAACGGTATAAACGCCTCCCCCAAAAGAAATTCATGAATTGCTGATTTTTGTTCATTCTAACCTCCCAAAAATCGAAATAAAAAGCGATCAAAAAATGTCACGTGCTCAAAAATGGTACCAATAAAAACGTCAACTCGTCCCGCAAAAAATAAGACCTCACATTACTCTGTGGGCCAAAATATGCAAAAATTATAGCTCTCAAAATGTGATGATGCAAAAACTATTTTTGCAATAAAAAGCGTCTTTTAGCGTGACAGCTGCCAATCATAAAAACCCGCTATAAATAGTAAATCAAACCCCCCTTTATCACCCCCTTAGTAAGGGAAAAATAATAAAATTAAAAAAAAGTATTTATTTCCATTTTCCCATTAGGGTTAGGGTTAGGGTTGCGGCTAAAGTTAGGGTTAGGGTTGGCGCTAAAGTTAGGATTAGGGTTAGGGTTGGGATTAGGGGTGTGTTAGGGTTAGGTTTGTGGTTAGGGTTGGGACTAGGGTTAGGGGTGTGTTGGGGTTAGGGTTGGAGTTAGAATTGGGGGGTTTCAGCTGTTTAGGCACATCAGGGGCTCTCCAAATGTGACATGGCGTCTGATCTCAATTCCAGCCAATTCTGCGTTGAAAAAGTCAAACGGTGCTCCTTCACTTCTCAGCTCTGCCATGCGTCCAAACAGTAGTTTATCCCCACATATGGGGTATCAGCGTACTCTGGACCCCAAGAGTTATTGTGCAATTTGTCCTATTTCTTCTGCTACCCTTGGGAAAATAAAAAACTGGGGGCGAAAATATCATTTTTGTACAAAAAAAAATATTTTTTTGTTTTTTAACGGCTGTACATTATAAACTTCTGTGAAGCACTTGGGGCTTCATAGCGCTCACCACACATCTAGATAAGTTCCTTGTGGGGTCTATTTTCCAAAATGGGGTCACTTGTTGGGGATTTCCACTGTGTAGGCGCATCAGGGGCTCTCCAAATGCGACATGACGCCCCCAGACCATTCCATCAAAGTCTGCAATCCAAAACGTCACTACTTCCCTTCCGAGCCCCGACATGTACCCATACAGTAGTTTTCTCCCACATATTGGATATCAGCGTACTCAGGACAAATTGGACAACAACTTTTGGGTCCAATTTCTCCTGTTACCCTTGTAAAAATAAAATATTGGGGCAAAAAAATCATTTTTGCAAAAAAAAAAAGGATTTTTTATTTTTACGGCTGTGCGTTATAAACTTCTGTGAAGCACTTCGGGGTTCAAAGTGCTCACCACACATCTAGACAAGTTCCTTGTGGGGTCTATTTTCCAAAATGGGGTCACTTGTGGGGGGTTTCCACTGTTTAGGCGCATCAGGGGCTCTCCAAATGCGACATGACGCCCCCAGACCATTCCATCAAAGTCTGCAATCCAAAACGTCACTACTTCCCTTCCGAGCCCTGACGTGCGCCCATACAGTAGTTTTCTCCCACATATTGGGTATCAGCGTACTCAGGACAAATTGGAAAACAACTTTTGGGTTCCAATTTCTTCTGTTACCCTTGTGAAAATAAAATATTGGGGGCGAAAAAATCATTTTTGTAAAAAAAAAAAAGATTTTTTATTTTTACGGCTGTACGTTATAAACTTCTGTGAAGCACTTCGGGGTTCAAAGTGCTCACCACACATCTAGATAAGTTCCTTTTGGGGTCTATTTGCCAAAATGGGGTCACTTGTGGGGGGTTTCCACTGTATAGGTGCATCAGGGGCTCTCCAAATGTGACATGACGCCCCCAGACCATTCCATCAAAGTCTGCAATCCAAAACGTCACTACTTCCCTTCCGAGCCCTGACGTGCGCCCATACAGTAGTTTTCTCCCACATATTGGGTATCAGCGTACTCAGGACAAATTGGACAACAACTTTTGGGTTCCAATTTCTTCTGTTACCCTTGTGAAAATAAAATATTGGGGACGAAAAAATCATTTTTGTAAAAAAAAAAAAGATTTTTTATTTTACGGCTGTACGTTATAAACTTTAGTGAAACACCTGGGGGTTAAAAGTTCTCACCACACATCTAGATAAGTTCCTTGAGGGGTCTAGTTTCCAAAATGGCGTCATTTATGGGGGTTTCCACTGTTTAGGCAGATCAGGAGCTCTCCAAACACGACATGGCGTCCAGCCAATTCTGCGTTGAAAAAGTCAGACGGCGCTCCTTCCCTTCCAAACTCTGCCATGCACCCAAACAGTGGTTTACCCCCACATATGGGGTATCAGCGCACTCAGGACAAATTGCACAATAACTTTTGGAGTCTTGTTACCCTTGGAAAAATAAAAATTGGGGTGAAAAGATCATTTTTGTGGAAAAAATATGATTTTTAAATTTTACGGCTCTACGTTATAAACTTGTGTGAAGCACTTGGGGGTTCAAATTGCTCACCAAAGATCTAGAAAAGTTCCTTAGGGGGTCTAGTTTCCAAAATGGGGTCATTTGTGGGGGTTTCCACTGTTTAGGCACATCAGGGGCTCTCCAAATGCAACATGGCATCCAATCTCAATTCCAGCCAATTTTGGTTGGAAAAAGTCAAATGGTGCTCCTTCCATTCCGAGCTCTGCCGTGCGCCCAAACAGTGGTTCCCACCCACATATGGGGTATCAGCGTACTCAGGACAAATTGGACAACAACTTATGTGGTCCAATTTCTCCTGTTACCCTTGAGAAAATAAAAAATTAGTGACTAAAATATAATTTTTGTGGGAAAAAAATAGGATTTTTTATTTTCATGCCCGGGCATTATAAACTTGTGTGAAGCACTTGGGGGTTCAAAGTGCTCACCAAAGATCTAGATAAGTTCCTTAGGGGATATAGTTTCCAAAATGGGGTCACTTGTGGGGGGTTTCCACTGTTTAGGCTCATCTGGGGCACTGCAAACGGAACATGACCCCCATCAACGTCTGCATTCCAAAACGTTACTACTTCCTTTCCAAGCCCTGCCGTGCACCCAAACAGTTCCCCCCCCCCACATATGGGGTATCAGCGTACTCAGGACAAATTGGACAACAACTTTTGGGGTCCAATTTCCTTGGGAAAATTCAAAAATTTGGGACTAAAAAATCATTTTTGTGGAAAATTGTTTTTTTTTTTTTCACACCCAGGCATTATAAGCTTTTGTGAAACACTTGGGAGTTCAAAGTGCTCACAACAGATCTAGATAAGTACCTTAGGGGTCTAGTTTCCAAAATGGTGTCACTTGTGGGGGTTTCCACTGTTTAGGCGCATCAGGGGCTCTCCAAACACGACATGGCGTCCAATCTCAATTCCAGCCAATTTTAGTTTGAAAAAGTCAAACGGCGCTCCTTCCCTTACGAGCTCTGCCGTGTGCCCAAACAGTGGTTTTCCCCACATATTGGGTATTGGCGTACTCAGGAGAAATTGCATAACAACCTTATCTGCCCATTTTCTCCTTTTACCCTTGTGAAAATAAAAAAAAAGTTTGTAAAAGATCATTTTTGTGGCTAAAAAGTTAAATATTCATTTTTTCCTTCCACGTTGCTTTAGTTCCTGTGAAGCACCTGAAGGGTTAATAATCTTCTTGAATGTGGTTTTGAGTACCTTGAGGGGTGCAGTTTTTAGAATGGTGTCACTTTTGGGTATTTTCTGCCATATAGACCCCTCAAAGTGACTTCAAATGAGAGGTGGTCCCTAAAAAAAATGGCTTTGTAAATTTTGTTGTAAAAATGAGAAATCGCTGGTCAACTTTTAACCCTTATAACTTCCTAACAAAAAAAAATTTTGGTTCCAAAATTGTGCTGATGTAAAGTAGACATGTGGGAAATGTTATTTATTAACTATTTTGTGCGACATATTTCTCTGTTTTAAGGGAATAAAAATTCAAAGTTTGAAAATTGCAAAATTTTAAAAATTTTCGCCATATTTGCGTTTTTTTCAAAAATAAACGCAAGTTATATCGAAGAAATTTTACTTCTAACGTGAAGTACAATATGTCACGAGAAAAAAATCTCAGAATCGCGAAGATCCGTTGAAGCGTTCCAGAGTTATAACCTCATAAAGAGACAGTGGTCAGAATTGTAAAAATTGGCCCGGTCATTAACGTGCAAACCACCCTTGGGGGTGAAGGGGTTAAATGTATAAAAAAAAGACAAAGCAAGAAAAAAGTATTTTAATGAAATAAAAGAGACAACACAGTTTTCATTTCTTTTATTATACTCTCATTCCTGCGACGCCATTGATCTCCTGTAAAAAAAGGAAAACAACAAACCAACAGTATACCACCTGTCCGACGCAGTCCATAGTAACGAGTGTCCCACGACGATCCAGCTCTGCTACATCGCAATGACAGGCAGAGCCTGTCATCGCGACGCAGCACAGCTGATTACCTGCTTCCCCGGCGGTGACGTCATCGGACTGACTGCTTTACGGCCGGGATTACCCAGCAGTCACTGCAGTTATCGCGAGAAACTGCATGTGACCGCCGGAGAAAGATGATGGCGGCCATCAAGCAGTCCAGGCCGTAACCACCGGAGATCTTCTGCCAGGTAAGTGCCGCTGACTCCTGACAGACCCGACCGACGGACACTGACAGTGACAGTGACAATTCCGATTCCGGTATCCGATAAGACGACAATATCGAAACTCGGAATCGAAAGTCCGATACAGCTAATATCGGCCGATACCCGATATTTGCAGTATCGTATCGCTCAACACTACTCCTGATGTAGTCACTTTCATGGTTCCACATACGTCAGTATGCACCAAATCAAGTGGCTTTTCACTTTTCATCTCACTTTCTGTAAGGTTCTATGTATATATTCCTGAAACTCAGTTTGTTCGTCAGCCATTTTACTTTCTGTCTTGCTGCAGCTATCTTGCCCTCAGTCAAAATGGAGTTTCCAGCTTGCATGTTCCCGCCCTGATTCTCTCCTTTGCTTCTTAAGCAGCCACAGCTGAGCAATCAGTGCTTCAGAATCTAGCCTGCAGTGAACCTGTGACTTGACTCCTGTAAGCCTTGGACCTTGTACTCCAGCTATTCCTACTGAGGAACTCTGAAGCACTTGTGGACTCTGAACCCTGCTCTTTGAAAGACCCACGTTTGCATGGACTTACGGTAACAGAGAAGAAGATCCTGAATCTGTATTGGAGAGTGATTGCTGAGCTTGGATTACTCTGGCCTGCTGTGTCTCCTGTTTCTGTGTCTGCAAACTGTGTGACTATTTCTGCCAACTTGTATGAAGTAATACAGGACTTTTCTATATCAAACCTGTGACTCCTGTGTTTTCATCGCACCCAAGCACAAGACGCTATATGAACTGTACTACATACATTACAAGATTCTGAAGCCAAAACATTAGTGTCTGCTGGGTCTGGAAGGCTGTGTCTGCTGTACTGTGGATATCAGACGTCCGGTTGTACTTTCTGTGATGACAGTGGTTGTGACTTCTCACAACCATTCCAGGTGAGCAATTCCCTTAAGTTTTTTCTTTTTGCAGTGTTACCACAGGTAAACACTATTGTTTTTTTTTTTTTTTTTTTTTTCCTTTCTTTTCTCTTTTTTTGTCTGCTGTAACTCTGGATATCAGATGTCTGGTTGAAACTTTCTGTGATGATAGTGGTTGTGACTTCTCACAACCATTCCAGGTGAGCAGTTCCCTTAATTTTTTTTTCTCTCTGCAGTGTTGCCACAGGTGAACACTATTGTTTTTTTTTCTCTCCTCTTCTTCCAGTAATCCTGTCTTAAAAGATCTGGAAAATGGAGGCCCGCATAAAGGAACTTTGCGGAGTGACTGATAATATCCTTGCAGATTTGCAGAATATAAAGACCCGTTTTACAAATCTACAGGACCTCAATAATCACAATTTGCAAGTGGTTGGACAGACTACCCAGGATTTGCGAGCCAGGATTGAGGTTCTAGAGGGGCGAGTCCAGGCTCCTGCCGTAGCCCCGAGTGCTGGGATTCCCAAGTTGCCCCCTTTTCGTTTTGGCGGTGAACGTGAGAAATTCAGGGGATTTATTAATCAATGCAATCTTTTTTTTCTGCACATGCTTCACAATTTCCCACTGAACGATCTAAGGTGCTTACTATAATTATGTTGCTTACCAACAAGGCTTTAATGTGGGCAAACCCTCTGATTGAGACTGAGGATGATTGTTTGAATCACCTTGATGATTTTATTTCAGCCATGGGGCAGGTGTTTGATGACCCCAATCGAGGTGCAACAGCTGAAGCAGCCATGTTAGCTTTGCGCCAAGGTAAGCACTCCGTAGCTGAATATGCCTTGGATTTCAGGAGATGGGCCCTTGATACCACCTGGGACAGTTCCGCCAAAAAATCTATTTTTCGAAAGGGGTTATCTCCACTGATTAAGGATGAACTTGCTCGTGCCGACCCTCCCACTGCGTTAGGTGACTTTATTAACTACTGCATCCGTATTGATACTCGTCTGACTGAACGCAGGCAAGAGAGATGGTTCGAAAGCAATCGTACTAACCTTTTCCTACCTTCCTCTCCAGCTAAGGAACCTTTGAGTAGGATTACACGGGAACCTGAACCTGAACCCATGCAGGTAGACTCTTTACAACGACGGGTTAGTGATGCACGCAAGGAACATCGTTTTAAGGAGAATCTATGTTTCTATTGTGGTAAGTCAGGGCACTTCATTATAAACTGCCCCAGCCGTTCTCGTAAGATTACTGCAGCACTCATTCATTGTGAGTGTTGCGAGAGGGGATCTGTCAGGTCCGAGCCTCAGGCTCCAGAGAGATCTGCAGCAACAGATCTTGATTTCTCGGACTTAAACTCCGTTACCTCTGAGGACGTTGACTGTGTAAACGCTGCCATTTTTCAAGTTTCCTCAGCGGTGTCCCAGCTGAGTTGTAAGAAAAACAATTCTCATTGCTTTCTTTCCATCAAACTCTGGGTTGACTCAGCTTGGGTGTCTAGCTCTGCTATGATCGACTCAGGGGCAAGTGGAAATTTTATGGATGTCTCCTTTGCTCTGAAACAGGGAATACGTTCAGTGAAGAAGGCTACTCCAGTACAGATGGAAACTGTGGATGGCTCCCTGCTGACCTCTGGACCAGTGGATCAGGAAACAGAGCCTTTGAGGGTTCTTATGGGTAAAGATCATCAAGAGAAACTGTCCTTTATGCTTATCTCTTCTCCCCACTTTCCCATTATTCTAGGGCTACCATGGCTGCAGGCTCAGAATCCTACCATTAACTGGGAGACCAAGGAATTACACTTTCCAGAGAAACAGATGAGTCCAAAAGTTTCAGCTTGCTCTGTTCCTAAAGGAATCATGTCAGTCCCTGAACTACCAGCTGTATACCAGGACTATGTGGATTTATGTGACAAGAAGAACGCTGACCAGCTTCCTCCTCACCGTCCATATGATTGTCCAATTGAATTATTGCCTGGAGCAGAGATACCTTTTGGTAAGATCTACCCCCTGGCGGGGCCCGAGCTAAAGGCTTTAAAGGATTACATAGATGAAAATCTAGCCAAGGGCTTCATACGCCCCTCTTCATCTCCTGCAGGTGCACCCATTTTCTTTGTAAAGAAGAAAGATGGATCTCTGAGACCATGCGTAGACTATAGGGAACTCAATAAGGTTACTATTAGAAACCGTTATCCATTGCCTTTAATCCCTGAGTTATTGGAGAGAGTGCGACATGCCAAAATTTTTTCTAAACTAGATCTTCGTGGGGCCTATAACTTAGTCCGTATTAGACCTGGGGATGAATGGAAGACTGCATTCAGGTCACGCTATGGACACTTTGAATATCTAGTTATGCCTTTTGGTCTGAGTACCCGCCCCAGCCACTTTCCAACACTTGGTGAATGACATCTTCAGGGATCTCCTAGATACATTCGTGGTAATTTATTTGGATGATATTCTAATTTTTTCTAACTCCACAGAGGAACATCATGGACATGTGAGAATGGTCTTGGAACGTCTAAGACAAAATCATCTTTACATCAAACTTGAAAAGTGTGAATTCCATAGGACCGAAATTCAATTTCTGGGGTATGTACTGTCTACACAAGGAATTAGTATGGATGGAAGCAAACCCAAGCCATCAAGGATTGGCCAAGTCCTAGAAATGTGAAGGAGGTACAGCGCTTCATCGGGTTTGCCAACTTCTATAGACGTTTCATTAGAAATTTCTCTGAGGTAGTATCACCTATCACTCAACTTACCCGGAAAGAGTCTAGGTTTTCCTGGACTCCCCAAGCCCAGGAAGCATTTTCCCGTCTAAAAGATAAATTTACCACTGCACCTATCCTAGTACATCCCAACCCCGAGCTTGCCTTCATAATAGAGGTGGATGCTTCAGACTGTGCCGTTGGAGCTATACTCTCTCAGAGAACAGGTGAGAAGAATGTCTTGCATCCCTGTGCCTTCTTTTCCCAGCAGTTGTCTTCGGCTGAGAGGAACTACGATGTGGGCAATAGAGAGTTGTTGGCCATTATTGCCGCCTTTAAAGAATGGAGACACCTTCTTCAGGGAGCTGCACAGCAAATAGTCGTCCTGACAGACCATCGTAACCTTGAGTTTATCAGGTCGGCTAAGTGCCTGACTCCTCGCCAGGCTCGCTGGAATCTTTTCTTAAACCAATTTAATTTTATCATCTCTTATAGACCAGGATCGCGCAATGGAAAGGCTGATGCACTCTCTAGGATTTACTCAGCAGAGACACGTCCAATTACTCCTCCTAAGACTATTCTTCCTGACTCTAGATTCCTAGGAGTAATTCATAATCAAGACCTACTTAAGGACATCAAGGAAGCATACCATGCGGATTCCTTTTTGGCACAACCCCCAAGGGACGTAAGTCTTGTCTTTAAGAATGGTGTGTGGATTCAGGGACAACGTCTGTATATTCCTGAAACAGTCAGATTAAGAGTATTGCAACTCATTCACGATTCCAAGATAGCTGGGCATAGAGGAATTCTAAAGACACAGGAATTTCTTTCTCGTTTCTTTTGGTGGCCCACTTGCAGGAAGGATGTTTTGAATTATGTCACTTCATGTGAGGTCTGTGCAAGATGCAAAACACCTCGCTCCTCACCAACTGGTCTGTTACAGCCTCTTCCCACCCCGTCCCGCCCGTGGGATCCATTTCTATGGACTTCATTGTGGAGTTACCAACCTCTCAGGGAAGAACACCATTCTAGTGGTGGTTGACCGTCTAACAAAGGCAGCTCATTTTATCCCTTGTGTCGGCTTACCCACTGCAAAACAGACATCAGATTTGATGATTAAAGATGTGTTTTCGCTTACATGGAGTACCGGATGAGGTTATTTCGGATCGAGGGGTGCAATTCACTTCTAGGTTTTGGCAAAATTTCTGTGCAGCATTGGACATTAAAGTAAACCTTTCTTCTGCTTTTCATCCCCAGACTAATGGACAGACCGAACGAACCAATCAAACCCTGGAGCAGTATCTCCGCTGCTTTATCTGCCACCTACAGGATGATTGGGTGGATCTACTTCCATTAGCTGAGTTCTCGTATAACAACTCTCAGAGTGCCTCCACTAAACAGTCTCCTTTTTACTCTAATCTAGGTTATCATCCTAACATTCTACCACGATTTCCCATAGAAACGCCTTTACCAGCAGTGGCTGAAAGAATCACGTCTTTACAGAAGAATATGGATCTTCTAAAGGAAAATCTGGAATCGGCTCAAGAAAGGTACAAGAAAGCAGCAGATAAATTTCGTAAACCTGCACCAGCTTTCAAGGTAGGAGACTTGGTCTGGCTGTCAACCAGAAATCTTAAGTTAAGGATTCCATCGTCTAAGTTGGGACATAAGTACATTGGACCCTATAAAATCAGTAAAATTATAAGTGCCGTTGCTTGTCGTCTTCAACTGCCCAGAACTATGAGAATCCACCCTGTCTTTCATGTATCCCTACTAAAGGCTGCAACACCCAATACGTTTCCTGGACGTTCCTCTCCTTGCCCTGACCCAGTGCTAGTCGATGGTCAGGAAGAATTTGTGGTGGAAAGGATTTTAGATTCCAGGTTGTATAGAAATCAGTTACAATATCTGATTAAATGGCAGGGCTACCCAGTGGAGGACAACTCATGGGAACCGGTCAATAACGTTAATGCTCCTCGCTTGCTCCGTCAGTTTCATCAGAGGTACCCACACAAGCCTGGTCTGAGGTCATCCGGAGGTTGTCCTTAAGGGGGGAGTAATGTAAGGTTCTATGTATATATTCCTGAAACTCAGTTTGTTCGTCAGCCATTTTACTTTCTGTCTTGCTGCAGCTATCTTGCCCTCAGTCAAAATGGAGTTTCCAGCTTGCATGTTCCCGCCCTGATTCTCTCCTTTGCTTCTTAAGCAGCCACAGCTGAGCAATCAGTGCTTCAGAATCTAGCCTGCAGTGAACCTGTGACTTGACTCCTGTAAGCCTTGGACCTTGTACTCCAGCTATTCCTACTGAGGAACTCTGAAGCACTTGTGGACTCTGAACCCTGCTCTTTGAAAGACCCACGTTTGCATGGACTTACGGTAACAGAGAAGAAGATCCTGAATCTGTATTGGAGAGTGATTGCTGAGCTTGGATTACTCTGGCCTGCTGTGTCCCCTGTTTCTGTGTCTGCAAACTGTGTGACTATTTCTGCCAACTTGTATGAAGTAATACAGGACTTTTCTATATCAAACCTGTGACTCCTGTGTTTTCATCGCACCCAAGCACAAGACGCTATATGAACTGTACTACATACATTACACTTTCTTTTGGAATAGATATCCTTGTGGCTTTTGATTTTATACAACATTCACATCTTATGGTAATTGAGCAATCTGATATCTTTAAATCTTTTGTCAATTCTTTTCTCTGTAGTTCCCTTATACTGTCCAGGTGTCTATGTCCTAGACGTCTATGCCACATGTGAATACAGTATTTGTGATCATGTGTACATACCTTCATCTGTTCCTTTGGTTTGTCAAAATGATATAATTGTTCATCTGCCTTGACTTTGTTTATCAACTTGTTTCCAGCAATAATTGCACACTCATTATCTTTGAATTTTACTGTAAGTCCTTTTGCTGTTAAACGTTTCACAGATAATAATCCACCTTCCAATTTTGGAACATACAATACATCCTATACAAGTATCTTGGAATCTTTTCCGAACAATTTAGCATACCTTGTCCGATACCTTCTGCGGTTATTTTGCTTCCATCTGCAAGATAAATGGCTTCTTTCTTATCTAAATCAAGATCAGTAAAGAAATTCTTGTCACTTGTCATATGACTCGTTGCTCCTGAATCAATAAACCAACCAAATGATGATTTCTTGTCTGTTATTTTGAATGTGCCATTCCAATTATTCTCACCCGAATCAGAAATTGTGCTTTTTACTTTCTGTGTATGCTTTTTATGTTGTAATTTTTGTTGTTCTGCTTTCCATATGATACAGTCTTTCTTTAAATGACCTTTTTTCTTACATCTGAAGCATTCTCTTGTCTCTTTATTATAGGGTTTTTAAATTCTTTAGCTTTAAGAGCGTTTTCACTGTCCTTATTAGTGGAAGAATCATTGCTTTGTTCTTTTCTTCTCTGATATTCATCTATTAGTCTTGTTTTTACAAAATCTAATGTAATGTCAGTTTCTGGTCTTGTCTCTAGTGCATTTATTAAAGCTGTGTATGAATCTGGTAACCTGCACAACAATATAGCTGCTACATGACTTTCTTTAATATATTCACCAATAGATCTTAGCTGTGATATCACTTCCATCATTGAGAATATATGCTTCTGCATGTCACTGTCTGCACTTAGTCTCATATTGTAAAGCTTTCTTAATAAAAATAATTTGTGATTTAACCTGGGTCTTTCATATAGCTTTCTTAATGCTTCCCACATTGCTTTTGCTGTTTCTTCATTTCTTATATATATTAATTGAGCATCATCCACTAATAAGCTAATGGTGATCAGGTCTATCTTTATTGATTACTTCCCATAAATCATCTTTAGACAATAACATCTCTACTTTGAACTTCCATAGCTGATAGTTCTCATCATTCAGTTTAGCTACTGTGACTTTTAGCTCTGTGCTACTTGTCATTTTTAACTTATCTTACTTGTTTGGAGAGACTTACACTGAAGAATTCTTCTGCATTCACCAGGGTCTTGCTGAGCGTTCCAGTGTATCTGGTATTCTTGGTGCTTGGGATCTGTGGTGTCTGGATTCTGTGGTGTCTGGATTCTCTGTATCTGGGCACGCTGTATCTGGGGTGACTGAGTCTGGGGTGTCTGTGTCTGGGCCCATAACCTGTTGCACAGCTTCTGAATCCACACCTTTGCAGTAGAAAACTTCACAGAGCAGGCTGTATGGGATAACAAGCTTTTACTTCTATCAACATGAGGTAAAAGAATAAATGCACAGTCATTTCAGCATTGCATCAGGAAACCAGGAACAAATCGAAAGTGAAACTACAAGTGAGACTATTTCTTATACAATACATTAAACAGAAGGAAACGTTACACAACATCGCCATCTATTGTCAGGTCAGCATAAAGTCCTCCTTTTACTTATAATAAGTCCTAATCTGTTGCATATGCCAACAGCCACAAAGTGCATAAGAGATGCCAAGTAAAATACAAGCAGACTATCGCAAGAGGAAACTAATTTTT
>JARQOD010008842.1:0-33890 GCA_033576555.1 Oophaga sylvatica
CCAGTGTTGCACACGGTGTCCCACTATCGAACAGCTAGTGGTAAGCGTCAGCAGGATGTTTTAAAGATGATGTCTTTGGGCGACAACAGACACACCCCGGAGGTACTGGCCGACTACTTGCAGCAAGAAACTGAGTCATGGCTAGGTAGTCTACATCTTGAGCCAGGCAAGGTAGTCAGTGATAACTGTAGGGATTCGCTCTGGTAGGCTGAGGCTGGGCACACAGTAATGAGGCAACACACAGGCATTATGTCCAAAAATCACTATTTTACTGTCTCTTTAAATCCGGTAACAAAGCATAACAAAACATAAATGCATTCCATCCTGGATAATCACTGATTCCAGACTCACCCTTGCCTGGGACGGGCTTAACTAAGCGGCTGCAAGCCAGCAGGGACCGCCAGGTGCCATTCCCGGGTGGTCTGGACTCGCTTCTGCTGCACCGACACACTGTAACAAAACAGTCCTTTCCAGGCTGACTCCAGCCAAACTCAATAGAACCGCATGGTTCTCAGTGTGAGACCGTCACAGGCTCTGCACACACATGTGTCCTGTCCGGGTGCTATACCCCAATCCAACACCCTGGCTACCAAGCTACAAGTCTCACCACGTGCTTCCAGGAATCTTCCAACACCGGCAGACCTTCCAGGAACCTTCCAGGCAGCCCTGTGCAGGACCCACTCTTCACTCGTCTCAGCCAGACTCCCTTGAGACAGACATCAGAGACATTTCCCAGCCTCCACCACGTTCTCCTCTCATGTGCACAGCACTGGCTTTTACAGGTGTAACCCCACCCCCAGATGAGGTCAGGATCACATGGTTAGGTCACCTGGTCATGACCTCATCACAGGTCCTTTACCACAACACACTATTATATACAGGTTTTATCCCAGGTATTCAAACACATACCCCTTGAGTGGGTTTGTAGGTGACTGGACCCACCCAGCTCTCCTAGTCACCTGGAAGCCTCCCAATACATAGCACAACTCTCAGCAGTAGATCTGCTGAACAAACATATCCAGGCTTCCATCACAGAGCCACCCATCTCTGCGATACATACCGTCCATCCATGACATGTCTCCATGCATATCCCGAGGGCCATACACAGCGCCCCCTAGCTGCATCAGGTGTCACTACACCACATACCTCCCCCCTCTGTTCAAACTTGAGGGGTTGAACACTTGTTATTCGACCAGAGACCCTTCTCGGTCGTCTCTGCCAGTCACACCGTCTCTCTAAGTCGGGCCCTGCCACTGATCTCCTTTTTAGGCGTCCGTCCTCCGACTCTGTCACATTTGTTGACGAGGCCCCCCTGTCAGACCACCCGTGTCCCCAGCGGTCAGTACGGCGTCGCAATTCCCATGCACCCATACGTCCTGTCTGGTCTGAGTCCTTTTCTTTTTGTCTACTACAGGTTCTCCTGCTTAGGTCACTCATCACTGAGCTAACTGAGGCATTACTACTTCTACCTCTTCCATCAGGCGACCTATTTCCTGTATTAGCTCCAGCTTGAGTACTTGAAGTCTTGAGCGAACCTCTTCGCCTCTCAATACCACGGGTTGAAGGTGGCGGCCATCTTCTTTCCATTTTTTGTAGGTTTCTGTTGACCTGCTCCCTCTCAAGTCGTAGCTGCTCTACTTCTCTCAGGTATGATACACGATACTCCAGGAGCATCCGGATATTCCCAAGGCTCTCCATGGATCCGACAATGAGGAACGGAACCATCCCGTCTTCACCCACGAGCTGGACTTCGTCATCAGCCGGAATCCTGACTCTCGTCACACCGGACTTATTCACCATCTCCTGCATCATTTTCCCAAGTCTTCCGATGACTTTCTTCACCAGACCTCTGGGCACTTGAATGATGTCTTCCATTAATCCAAGCTGACTTTGAGTCTTTCTTGCTTGCTCCAGACGTCGAGTGGCTTCATGATTTCTCAGCAGGATTATTTGCTTTGTGCGGAGACAATGTAGGTGCATGTCCCTCAGGATAGCCACTCGCTTCATTGTGACTTCCCTAATTGACAGTATAACCAACTGCCTCTTCTCTGGCACCCAGTTCACACTACATGCTTCCACCGCTTTTCTAAAGGCCTCATGTACATCCTCACTGGCACAAGCTTCTTGCATGTCTTCGGGTACCTCTATTATACACTTGAAAAGCGATTTCTCCTTTTCCTGAACATGCGGTTGGACCTCCTCATCTTGAGCATCAGCGCAGTTCTCCAAGACCTCAGCATTTCTTTTGTGGCCATCTGCATGGCACTTCTGCTGGATTTCTTCTCCCATGGATTTCTGGAGCTGAGCACTAGTCTCCTCCTTTATCTTGAGCTCTCTGAGAACTCTATCTCGCTCTTCTGCCAAGCCGCGACACTCTTCCTCCCTCCGGAGAAGCTCCTGCTGATGCTTCTCTTGGGCCTCTCTGAGCTTAGAGACTTCCTTCTCCAGCTCCTCCACTTTATGCTCAATCATTTGTCTCAGGACCCTTTCTCGCTCGACTGTCTCTTTCACTGACTCTTTAAGCAGCTCCATCTCATGGTCCTGCTCTCTTTTAGCCAGCACATGTCGCACCATTACCTCTTCAATTACATTTTCAGATGGGCTTTCTTTCCCACCCACACTCTGCTTCTTCAGAGTTCCGCCTGTTCCGGCATCAGCATCTTCAACTGTCTCACGACTCCTGGTAACTTCAGAGAGCTCCAGCTCTGCCTCCTTATCAAGGACAGTCACCTGACCAGTACCTGACCCTGACTCTTCCTCATCATTTCTCTTCTTAGAGGATGTAGCCTGTCCCGCCTTTCCGCGGCGACTGCGGCGAGAGGAAGATCGGACATTTTTACTCGGCTCCACCTTACTGCCCTGGCTTTCCCTTGCGGTCGAGTCACAGTCTGCACAAGAGTCACTCTCGGGGCCCCTCCCGTTACCCTCTAACTGGGTGTCCGTTCTAGAGGTCTTATCTACCACATTGTCATGGGTTCTGGTGTCATACATTTCAGAGGACATCATGTCAGCAAGTCGGGCAGATGCATCCTTTCCTCCTGTGTCACCGTCTGATTCGTCAGTTTTGGGAGGTGTTACTGTGCTAATACACCTCGCCCCAACCGTACGGATCCCTCCATTCAACGGCTGTATAGGAACTCCCCCTTCCCACAATTCTGAGAACAGCCCAGAGTCCCGTCCTATAACCACGGGACAAGCTAAGTTTGGAACCAAAGCTGCCCTAAGGCTATCACTGCTCCCGTCCGTCTCTATAATCACACAGACCTCTACATAGTCTCCAGTGGACCCATGGATGCAGGTGACCCTGACCTTTCTTGTGGTTATAAAGTTATCAAGTGCAGTCCTCACTAGGGTCACCGAGCTTCCCGAATCGACCAGTCCGTGTACCTCCTCCTCACCATTCATTAGCAGGTTACACACACGAAGCGCCTCACCTGGAGGGTAATTCATATGACAGACTGGACATACATAACAATTTTGCCCCGGGCAACAGTTCGCCGGCATCTCCCCTTTAATATTGGGATCCTCCAGCCCCTTTTTGCCAACCGCCCCCTTTTGGGACTCCGCCCCCTTTTGGGCCATCATCCCCTTTTGGGTTGCCACCCCCTTTTGGGACTCCGTCCCCTTTTGGGCCATCACCCCTCCTTGGGTTATACACCGTGGACTCCCTCACGGCTCTACCAGACCCCAGTTCGCACAGACCCTTATGTCTCTCGGGGCTGGTACCGTCACTTTAAGAGGTCACCCACTCTGGACCTGATGTCCTTATGGTACCTCACCAGCTCCTGCTGGTACTGCCACCACCCGCCAGCACCTCCGGCTGCCACGCACAAGCCGCTGTTGCCACTGCAACTCCTGCAGAACCTCTTGCTGCAAGTCACTGTAGCTCCTGCTACCACCAGACTCTGCACGCTGCACTGTCTTGCCGCTTGTCACCTTCGTGACCCCACGAGTCACAGCCAGCCGCTTGTCCCCTTCGCAACCCCACCAGGTTACAGCCAGCCGCTTGTCACCTTCGCATTTGTTATGCAGAGTAAAAAAAAACATCCACACAAAAAACCAGCCTGACCTCACTGCGTATGCCTGCATTCAAGCACCAATTGTAGGGATTCGCTCTGTAGGCTGAGGCTGGGCACGCAGTAATGAGGCAACACACAGGCATTATGTCCAAAAATCACTATTTTACTGTCTCTTTAAATCCGGTAACAAAACATAACAAAACATAAATGCATTCCATCCTGGATAATCACTGATTCCAGACTCACCCTTGCCTGGGACGGGCTTAACTAAGCGGCTGCAAGCCAGCAGGGACCGCCAGGTGCCATTCCCGGGTGGTCTGGACTCGCTTCTGCTGCACCGACACACTGTAACAAAACAGTCCTTTCCAGGCTGACTCCAGCCAAACTCAATAGAACCGCATGGTTCTCAGTGTGAGACCGTCACAGGCTCTGCACACACATGTGTCCTGTCCGGGTGCTATACCCCAGTCCAACACCCTGGCTACCAAGCTACAAGTCTCACCACATGCTTCCAGGAATCTTCCAACACCGGCAGACCTTCCAGGAACCTTCCAGGCAGCCCTGTGCAGGACACCCACTCGTCTCAGCCAGACTCCCTTGAGACAGACATCAGAGACATTTCCCAGCCTCCACCACGTTCTCCTCTCATGTGCACAGCACTGGCTTTTACAGGTGTAACCCCACCCCCAGATGAGGTCAGGATCACATGGTTAGGTCACCTGGTCATGACCTCATCACAGTTCCTTTACCACAACACACTATTATATACAGGTTTTATCCCAGGTATTCAAACACATACCCCTTGAGTGGGTTTGTAGGTGACTGGACCCACCCAGCTCTCCTAGTCACCTGGAAGCCTCCCAATACATAGCACAACTCTCAGCAGTAGATCTGCTGAACAAACATATCCAGGCTTCCATCACAGAGCCACCCATCTCTGCGATACATACCGTCCATCCATGACATGTCTCCATGCATATCCCGAGGGCCATACACAGCGCCCCCTAGCTGCATCAGGTGTCACTACACCACATAACGTATGTAATTTTGTAGCGGCCATAGCCATGGCAGAACTCAGACACATACCTTATCTGGCTCACACCTTGAAAATGGTGGTGCAGTGCTTCATAAATAATTATCTGGAGTTACTAGCCCTGCTCCATAAGGTGCGAAGACTGTGCTCGCACATCCATCGCTCGCCCATAGACTCCAGTCATATACAGAGGATGCAGCAATCGCTCACCCTCCCCAACCACCGCCTAATCATAGACGTTACAATAAGGTGGAACTCCACCATGCACATGGTTGAGAGGCTGTGCAAACAGAGGCAAGCTGTAATGCATTTGTGGGAGGATACACGGGCAGGCAGTTTGAGGGCAGACATCGAGTTGTCGGGTGTGCAGTGGTCAAAGTAGATAGAGCTCTGTAAAGTCCTTCATGTTTTGAGGAATGCACATGGCTGGTAAGCGCAGACAACACCATCATAAGCATGAGCATCTCACTTATGCGTCTGCTCATGTAAACTTTGACGCACATTAAGAATCAGGCATCTGCAGCGAAGGAGGAGGAGGAGGGAAGCCTTGATGACAGTCAGGCATTGTCTGCTCAGGGAACTGTCCTGGACGAGGTGGAGGAAGAAGAGGAAGAGGAGGAGGATGAGGGGGATGATTATTTTGGGGAGGAGGAGGCTTCTCGGGGCAAGAGAAAATGTTGGCTTGCCAAGGTTAGGTACAGGGTTTGTGCGTGAATGGAGAATGTGGATTTGGCAGAAAGTGCTACTCCACCCACCACTGGCAGTGCATCATTGACACCTGGAACATTGGCCCACATGTGTGATTATCTCTTGCGGATCCTAAATAGGGACCTCCGCATTGCCAAAATTATGAAGTATGACAACTACTGGTTGGCCAACATCCTCGATCCACGCTATAAAGGCAAATTACAGAACATCATGCCACAGGAGAACCTGGAGCTAATATTGGCGAACAAACAAGCAACTCTGGTAAACCGTTTGTTAGAGGCTTTCCCAGCACACAGCAGCGGTGCAGGTTCTACCACGAGCCGTACTGGGCAACATGGAAGAGGTGTTCGTGGTGCACACAGCCGAAGTGGCATTGGAGACAGGGATTTCATGACCATGATGTGGTCTGATTTCTCGACTACAGCTTACACGACTGGATACATACTGAATCGATTGCAACAGACAGGAGACAGCAGTTATCAGCTATGGTTCAAAATTACCTCTCCTCCCCTATTGATGTTCTCCCTCACAGTTCATTCCCTTTTGACTACTGGGCCTGTAAACTGGACACCTGGCCTGAATTGCACAATATGCTTTACAGGAGCTCGTTTGCCATGCTGGTAATGTGCTATCAGAAAAAGTCTTCAGTGCTGCTGGATCAATCCTGACAGAAAGAAGGACCCAGCTGTCGACCCAAAATGTAGGTGAATTCACCTTCATTAAAATGAACCATGCCTGGGTTTCAAAGGATTTTGTACCACCCTCCCCTGATGACACATAGGTTGCCAGCAAAATGGGTCACTTTGTCCTCCTCTTACTCCGACTTCTCCAATTCCTCCATTTGCAGCTGCTGAACATCCAGCCTACACCTCAACATATGCCAGTTTTTCCACCTCCCTAACTGGGCTGTACTCCCCCCCAGGGCCTGCGTCAGCACCTGGCGCACCCGAGCAAGTGCCGAGGCCCTGAGCAGGAGGAGGGGCCCACTCGCTGTCAGAGACACCGGCATACTATGAGGGGTCCTGTGCCAGTGCCGGCACCAACGAGTGGGCCCTCCTTGCTTGCTCAGTTCCCCAGCACTTGCAATACTTACCTCTCCTTGCTCCACCGCTGTGACGTCTTCCGCGTTTCCTGACAGTGACATTCAGGTCAGAGAGCGCGATGACATCACATCTGTGCGCCCTCTGCTGGAACAGTCACAGTGCAGAGAGCTGGAAGATGGCGACGCTGAGGAGTCCAGAGTAGAGCAGTGCCCAGTGAGGAGAGTTATTTCATTTTTTTTAATGTTTGGAGCAATATATGGGGAGCATTATACACTGGACAATTATATATGGGGCCCATCATACACTTGAGCATCATAGATAGGGCCCATTATACACTGGAACATTATATATGGGGCCCATCATAAACTGGAGCTTTATAAATGGGGCCCATCATAGACTGGAGCATCATATACGGGGCCCATTATAAACTGGAACATCATATATGGGGCCCATTATATACTGGAGCATCATATGGTGCCTATTAAATATTGGGCATTATATAGGCCCATCATACTCTGGAGCATCATCCATGGGGCCCATCATATACTGGAGCATCATATGGGGCCCATTTAATAAGGTGCATCATATGGGGCACATTATATATGGAGCATCACATGGAGCCCATTATATATGGAGCATTATATATGGGGACCATTATATATGGAGCATTATATGTGGCTCATCATATACTGGAGCATCATATATGGGGCCCATCATATACTAGAGCATCATATGGGGTTCATTATTTATGGGGCATCATATAGGGCCCTTTATATATGGAGCATCATATGGAGCACATATCGGGCCTATTCTGTATGGAGCATTATATGGAGCCCATTCTGTATAGAGCAATATATGGGGCTCATTATTCTGTATGGCACACTATGTGGTGGCCATAATACTGTATGGAGGACTATACTGTCCGGTTTTTGAGCTATTGTAGAATTTTATAATTGATATCACTCATGTAATGTAAGAAGTGAAGTATTTGGCATTGTACTATACCTATATTTCTCTGCCATATCGGAGCATCATGAATTGTGGTATGTGTTAAAGGGGCCCACTGACACTCTTTGGCCCGGGGCCCGCGAAAACTTGGAGCCAGCCCTGCCCCCCACGACTTTAGCCAAATAACCCCCAGTTTTCAATGCGTTATTATTATTATAAAGGAAATTAAGGTTGACAAGCTTAAATATTAAGAATTGATGTAGTTGGCATTGAAATGGGCACTGCAGGTGTGTTTACTGTCCTCCACTCACTGCCGACTTTTATTCTCCATTGACTTGCATTGGGGTCGGGTTTCCAACGCCGACTCGACTGTTTCTGATAGTCTGCCGACTTCGTTCTACTCGACTTTTGTAAAAGTCGAACCGACCGAAACCCGACACCACCCTCCTGGAGGCAAATTTTGTTGGATTCCTTCTCTAGAGTCTCGTACTTTAAAAGCAACGCAGAAAAATCTAATATATTACACCAACATAGATGGGTCATTGATAACCAAAGATTTCTTCTTATAATTGGGTTGATGACTATTTCATATTTGGGGATTTTCCTTTCAAAGCATGTTAGCACAACTATGACATTTAATATGAACATGATTATTGATAATACCCTTAAAGATTTGAACAATTTAAGCAAATCTGAACTAACCTGATGTGGGAAAATAATGGCATTTAAAATATTCACCTTTCAAAAATGTTTACGTCTTTAGAGCCCTGCCCCTTTTAATCCCCCTTACTTTTATCACAAAATTGCAATCTATATTTTGAATAACAAAAAGGCAAGGATAGCAAGGGGTATTATATGGAAAAACAACCAGAGGTGGTCTGGGCCTTCCAAATGTATCCTGTTATAACTTCTCCAATCATGGGCGTACCCACAATGGGCCAGGGGGGGCAGCTGCTCCCCCCGAGGAGCAGGGGCGTGCTGTGCGCGTAAATATCAAGAAGGCCAACCGCCATCTGCATCCACATCAGACTTAGCCCACCGGCCCTTTAAAAGGTGCTTTTGGCTGCAGGAATCGGGATAAGGGATTAAGATTCTTTATGGGCGGAGAGAGCGCGCTCTGCTCTCTCGCCTCTGGCTGCAGGCAGGCTGCAGCAATTGGATGTGAGCCACCGAGGCCGAGCCAGTGTGACTCGGTGCTGCTGAAGCTCCCTACGCGTGCCTGGGCCTCCGTCCTGCAGGTTGGTGCCGTGGCCATGTATAATCTGCAGCAGCTCGCTGCAGAGCAATTGTTGAGTGAGGCGGTCTGGGACCGGTGTGACTCCTCGGCAGGGCTGGTGATGTATATACAGGACAGGTGCTGGGGCTGGTGATACATACAGGTGCTGGGATGGAGGCTGGGCTGGTGATGTATATACAGGGGTTGGTGATATATACAGGTGCTGGGCTGGTGATGTATATACAGGGGCTGGTGATATATACAGGTGCTGGGCTGGAGGCTGGGCTGGTGATGTATATACAGGGGCTGGTGATGTATATACAGGGGCTAGTGATATATACTGATGCTGGGCTGGAGGTTGGGCTGGTGATGTATATACAGGGGCTGGTGATATATACAGGTGCTGGGCTGGAGGCTGGGCTGGTGATGTATATACAGGGGCTGGTGATATATACAGGTGCTGGGCTGGAGGCTGGGCTGGTGTTGTTTATACAGGGGCTGGTGATATATACAGGTGCTGGGCAGGTGATGTATATACAGGGGCTGGTGATATATACTGATGCTGGGCTGGAGGCTGGGCTGGTGATGTTTATACAGGGGCTGGTGATATATACAGGTGCTGGGCTGGAGGCTGGGCTGGTGATGTATATACAGGTGCTGGGGCTGGTGATTAATACAGGTGCTGGGCTGGAGGCTGGGCTGGAGATGTATATACA
The DNA here is from genome assembly GCA_033576555.1 of Oophaga sylvatica. NCBI lineage: Eukaryota > Metazoa > Chordata > Amphibia > Anura > Dendrobatidae > Oophaga > Oophaga sylvatica. The sequence continues at coordinate 9,684 of JARQOD010008842.1, forward strand.
GGGGCTGGTGATGTGTACAGGTGCTGGGCTGGTGATGTATATACAGGTGCTGGTCTGGTGATGTTTATACAGGTGCTGGGCTGGAGGCTGGGCTGGAGATGTATATACAGGGGCTGGTGATGTATACAGGTGCTGGGCTGGTGATGTATATACAGGGGCTGGTGATATATACAGGTGCTGGGCTGGAGACTGGGCTGGTGATGTATATACAGGGGCTGGTGATGTATACTGGTGCTGGGCTGGAGGCTGGGCTGTTGATATGTATACAGGTGCTGGGGCTGGTGATATATACAGGTGCTGGGCTCGTGATGTTTATACAGGTGCTGGGACTGGTGATATATACAGGTGCTGGGCTGGAGGCTGGGCTGGTGATGTATATACAGGGGTTAGTGATGTATACAGGTGCTGGGCTGGAGGCTGGGCTGGTGATGTATATACAGGACCGTCCTGGGCTGGTGACGTATACAGGTGCTGGGCTGGTGGTGATGTATATACAGGGGCTGGCTTGGTGGTGATGTATATACAGGTGCTGGGCTGGGGCTGATGTATATACAGGGGCTGGGCTGGGGCTGATTTATATACAGAGGCTGGGCTGGGGCTGATGTATATACAGGTCCGACCGTTCTAACCGTCCTGGGCTGGTGACGTATACAGGGGCTGGCCTGGAAGTGATGGAGAAGGCAATTATGGAGAGATGGAAAAAGCAATGATGGGGATGATGGGAGTGATGGAGAAGGGGATGATGGGAGTGATGGAGAAGGCAATGATGGGAGTGATGGAGAAGGCAATAATGGGGGGCAGCACACCGTTTGTAGTGAAAAAAAAGCTATTTAATAAACCAAAAAGGCGACGTTTTGGTACAAACAACAGAAACATTTCTCAAGGCTTGAGAAAGGTTCCTGTTATTTGGAACGAAATGTCGCTTTTTGGCCTTATTAAATAGTTTTTTTTTCCACTACAAACGGTGTGCTCCCTCCAATTTGTCTTGATTTCTATCTATCTATCTATCTTTCTATCTATCTAATATTCTTCATTTTTTTCCTTCAAGATTAATCCAATTGCTGTGTCTGGATAGAGCAGTGTGAGTGGCTCAGTGCCAGCGTGTGATAAGCACGCATGAGCTTGAAGCCCCCCTGCTGAACAGGAGAAGACTGCAAAGATAAGCTTAAAATCAATGAATTGTTTACATAATAGGATTGATCATGGTGATATTTCCCCTTATATGTGATATTATTGGTCTTGGTATTGTGTTGTGTATGGCGGTCATTTTTTCATTTTCGTTTCATTTCATTCACCTTTTTCGTTCTAAAATTTTACAACCTGAACGACCAGGGCTAGTGACAGAACCATTTTGCAGCTTAATGACCGGGCCAATTTTTACAATTCTGACCACTGTCACTTTATGAGGTTATAACTCTGGAACGCTTTAACGAATCCAGCTGATTCTGAGACTGTTTTTTCATGACATATTGTACTTCATGTTAGTGGTAAAAAATTTTATATGACTTGCTTTTATTTATGAAAAAAACGGAAATATGGCAAAAATTTAGAAAATTTCGCAATTTTCAAACTTGAAATTCTTATGCCCTTAAATCAGAGATATGTCACACAAATTTCTTAATAAATAACATTTCCCACATGTCTACTTTACATCAGCACAATTTTGGGAACAAAATTTTCTTTTGTTACGAAGTTATAAGGGTTAAAAGTTGACCAGCCATTTCTCATTTTTACAACACCATTTTTTTTAGGTATCACATCACATTTGAAGTCACTTTGAGGGGTCTATATGATAGAAAATACCCAAAAGTGACACCATTCTAAAAACTGCACCCCTCAAGGTGCTCAAAACCACATTCAAGAAGTTTATTAACTCTTCAGGTGCTTCACAGGAGCTGAAGCAATGTGGAAGGAAAAAATTGACACTTAACTTTTTTTTGCAAAAGCTTTACTTCTGAACCAATTTTTTTATTTTCACAAGTGTTAAAAAGAAAAAATGAACAATAGAATTTGTTGTGCAATTTTCTCCTGAATACGCCGATACCCCATATGTGGGGGTAAACCACTTTTTGGGCGCACGGCAGAGGTCGCAAGGGATGGAGCGCCGTTTGACTTTTTCAACGCAGAATTGGCTGGATGCCATGTCGCGTTTAGAGAGCCCCTGATGTGCCTAAACAGTGGAAACCCCCAACAAGTGACCCCATTTTGGAAACTAGACCTCTTAAGGAACTTACCTAGATGTGTGGTGAGCACTTTGAACCTCCAAGTGCTTCACACAAGTTTATAACATAGAGCCGTGAAAATAAAAAATCATATTTTTTCCACAAAAATGATCTTTTCACCCCAATTTTTATTTTCCCAAGGGTAACAAGACCCCAAAAGTATTTGTGCAATTTGTCCTGAGCATGCTGATATCCCATATGTGGGAGTAAACTACTGTTTGGGTGCATGGCAGAGCTTGGAAGGGAAGGAGCGCCGTTTGACTTTTTCAACGCAGAATTGGCTGGACGCCATGTCGCGTTTGTAGAGGCTCTGATGTGTCTAAACAGTGGAAACCCCCCTCAAGTGACCCCATTTTGAAAACTAGACCCCCTAAGGAACTTATCTAGATGTGCGGTGAGCACTTTGAACCCCAAAGTGCTTCACAGAAATTTATAAACGCAGAGACGTGAAATAAAAAATTATTTTTTTCCACAAAAATGATTTTTTTAGCCAGCTATTTTTTATTTTACCAAGGGTAACAAGAGAAATTAGAACCCAAAAATTGGTGTGCAATTTGTCCTAAGTACGCTGATACCCCATATGTTGGGGTAAACCACTGTTTGTGTGCACGGCAGGGCTCGGAAGGGAGGGAGCGCCATTTGACTTTTTGAACACAACGTCGTGTTTGGAGACCCCTGATGTGCCCAAATAGTGGAAACCCCTCAATTCTAGCTCCAACCCTAACCCCAACACACCTCTAACCCTAATCCCAACCCTAACTCTAATCCTAACCCTAATCCCAACATTAATTCCAACCCTAATTGTAACCCTAACCCTAATTGTAACCCCAACCCTAATTATAACCCTAACCCTAAAGAGAAAATGCGCCTCTGGGGGGCGCTATTCACTTTTTCCACAGCGCAGTTAATTAACGGCGCTGTGGTTTAAGTACCCTTAATGACCGCCGTTAAAAGGCGTATCGGCGGTTGTTAAGGGGTTAAAGAACTAACCATTAAATATTTAATCAACCCAGAGTTGCCAGAACCTCTTAATCCCATCATTATCCTAGCATGAAAAAAATAGCAAAATCTAATCTGCTTCATCTTGCTAGAGAAAAAGAAAATGGTGCCAGGAACACCTGCACAGTAGCATCTATCAGCGATCTGACAGATGCTACTGTGCAGGCGCCAGCAGTGCCATCTATGAAGAGGCAAAAAGAATAATTAAATGCACAATATGGATGTGATCATGGTTCAGCGCAGGCGCTGCTGCTGGTGCCTGCCTAAAGGAGATTTTTTTTTTAAATATATACACTGCTCAAAAAATAAAGGGAACACTAAAATACCATATCCTAGGTATCACTGAATTAAATATTCCAGTTGCAAATCTTTATTCATTACATAGTGGAATGTGGTATGAACAATAAAACATAAAAATGATCAATGTAAATCAAAAATAATATCCCATGGAGGTCTGGATTTGGAATAATACCCAAAATCAAAGTGGAAAATCAAATAACAGGCTAATATAACTTCAGTGGAAATGCCTCAAGACAAGGAAATAATGCTCAGTAGTGTGTGTGTGGCCTCCACGGGTGTATATAACCTTCCTAAAATGCCTGGGCAATTCTCCTAATGAGGCAGCGGATGTTCTTCTGAGTGATCTCTTCCCAGACCTGGATTAAAGCATCGGTCAACTCCTGGACAGTCTGTGGTGCAATTTTGCGTTTGTAGATGGAACAAGACATGATGTCCCAGATGTGCTCAAATGGATTCAGGTCTGGAGAACGGTCAATCTAGTCCATAGAATCATTGCTTTCATCATGCAGGAACTGCTGACATACTTCAGCCACATGAGGCCTGGCATTGTCATGCATCAGAAGGAACACAAGTCCCACTCCACCTGCATATGGTCTCACTACTGGTTTGAAAATCTCATCCCGGTACCTAATGGTAGTCAGTGTACCTCTGGTTAATACATGGAGGGCTGTGCGGCCTTCCAAAGAAATGCCTCCCCACACCATTACTGACCCACTGCCAAACCCGTCATGTTGGCAGATGTTGCAGGCACAACGTTGTCCACAGCATCTCCAGACTCTGTCACGTCTGTCACATGTGCTCAGTGTGAACCTGCTCTCATCCACTAAGAGGGTGCCAATGTCAAATCTGCCAATCTTGGTGTTCTCTGACAAATGCCAATCGCTCTGCACGGTGTTGGGCTGTGAGCGCAACCCTCATCTGTGGACGTTGGGCCCTCAGACCATCCTCATGGAGTCGGTTTCTAACCGTTTGTGCAGACACATGCACATTTGTGGCCTGTTGGAAGTCATTTTGCAGGGCTGTGGCAGTGCTCCTCCTGTTCCTCCTTGCACAAAGGCAGAGGTAGCAGTCCTGCTGCTGGGATGTTGCCCTCCTACGGTCTCCTCCACGTCTCCTGGTGTACTGGCCTGTCTCCTGGTAGCGTCTCCAGCCTCTGGACACTACACTGACAGACACAGCAAACCTTCTTGCCACAGCTTGCATTGATGTGCCATCCTGGATGAGCTGCACTACCTGAGCCACTTGTGTGGGTTATAGAGTCCAACTCATGCTACCACGAGTTTGAAATCATAACCAACATTCAAAAGCAACCAAAACATCAGAAAGAAAGCATTGGTACTGAGATGTGGTCTGTGGTCGCCACCTGCAGAACCACTCCTTTATTGAGTGTGCCTTGATAATTGAAAATAATTTCCATCTGTTGTCTATTCCATTTGCACAACAGCATGTGAAATTGATTGTCAATCAGTGTTGCTTCCTAAGTGGACAGTTTGATTTCACAGAAGTTTGATTTACTTGGAGTAATATTCTGCTGTTTAAGTGTTCCCTTTATTTATTTGAGCAGTGTATAATATTCAGTATGTAAACTAGGGGACAGGTCAGTGAGGGATCAGTGACCTGTCAGAACCCATACAGATGAATACCTAATAAGAGCACCACATAGAGACCACCCCACAGGCCACCCTGGAGCACGAGCATATAATTAACTCAAAACTGAAAATAAAGATTAACCCCTTACTGCCATCGGACGTACTATCCCATCCATGGTACCTGGGCCCGTATGACCGGGGACGGGATAGTACGTCATAGGCGATCAGCTGCGCTCCTGAGGGGAGCGCAGCTAATCGCCGCCGGGTGTCAGCTGATTATCACAGCTGACACCCATTACTGTGTGTCAGGAGCGGTCACGGACCGCTCCCGGCACATTAACCCCTTACACACCGCGATCAAACATGATCGCGGTGTACTGGGGGCACAGGGGAGGATCGCGCAGGGTGGGGGCTCCCTGCGCGCCCCCCTGAGACCCTCAGAGCAGCGCGATGTGATCGCGCTGTTCTGAGGGCTTCCTCCCTCCCAGGACCCGATCCAAGATGGCGCCGGGGTCCTGGAGGGAGGCGGCTACCTCAGTGCCTGCCGAGAGCAGGCACTGAGAAGCCTGCATCTATGCCTGTGCGATCGCTGGTGTGACAGAGTGCTGTGCACACTGTCACACCAGCGATCTGATAAAATACTGTGATGTCCCACCCTGGGACAAAGTAAAAAAGTTAAACAAGTAAAAATAAACATGTGTAAAAAAAAAATCCAAAATAAATAATAAAAAAAAAAAATATTCCCCAATAAATTCACTTCTTCCTGTAAATAAAAAAAAAAACAATAAAAGTACACATATTTGGTATCGCCGCGTCCGTAACGACCCCCCCTATAAAATTGTCCCACTAGTTAACCCCTTTAGTGAACCCCTTAAAAAAAAAAAAAAAAACGAAGCAAAAAATCAATGCTTTATCATCATACCGCCGAACAAAAAGTGGAATAACGCGCGATCAAAAAGACCGATATAAAAAATCATGGTACCGCTGAAAACGCCATCTTGTCCCGCAAAAAACGAGCCATCATAAAGCATCATCAGCGAAAAAATAAAAAAGTTATAGCTCGCAGAATAAAGCGATGCAAAAATAATTATTTTTATATAAAATTGTTTTTATTCTATAAAAGCACCAAAACATGAAAAAATGATATAAATGAGGTATTGCCATAATCGTACTGACCCGAAGAATAAAACTGCTTTATCAATTTTACCACACGCGGAACGGTATAAACGCCTCCCCCAAAAGAAATTCATGAATTGCTGATTTTTGTTCATTCTAACCTCTCCAAAAATCGAAATAAAAAGCGATCAAAAAATGTCACGTGCTCAAAAATGGTACCAATAAAAACGTCAACTCGTCCCGCAAAAAATAAGACCTCACATGACTCTGTGGGCCAAAATATGCAAAAATTATAGCTCTCAAAATGTGATGATGCAAAAACTATTTTTGCAATAAAAAGCGTCTTTTAGCGTGACAGCTGCCAATCATAAAAACCCGCTATAAATAGTAAATCAAAACCCCCCTTTATCACCCCCTTAGTAAGGGAAAAATAATAAAATTAAAAAAAAGTATTTATTTCCATTTTCCCATTAGGGTTAGGGTTAGAGTTGCGGCTAAAGTTAGGGTTAGGGTTGGCGCTAAAGTTAGGATTAGGGTTAGGGTTGGGATTAGGGGTGTGTTAGGGTTAGGTTTGTGGTTAGGGTTGGGACTAGGGTTAGGGGTGTGTTGGGGTTAGGGTTGGAGTTAGAATTGGGGGTTTCCGCTGTTTAGGCACATCAGGGGCTCTCCAAATGTGACATGGCGTCTGATCTCAATTCCAGCCAATTCTGCGTTGAAAAAGTCAAACGGTGCTCCTTCACTTCTCAGCTCTGTCATGCGTCCAAACAGTAGCTTATCCCCACATATGGGGTATCAGCGTACTCTGGACCCCAAGAGTTATTGTGCAATTTGTCCTATTTCTTCTGCTACCCTTGGGAAAATAAAAAACTGGGGGCGAAAATATCATTTTTGTACAAAAAAAAATATTTTTTTGTTTTTACGGCTGTACATTATAAACTTCTGTGAAGCACTTGGGGCTTCATAGCGCTCACCACTAGTGTTGAGCATTCCGATACCGCAAGTATCGGGTATCGGCCGATATTCGCGTTATCGGAATTCCGATACTTAATTCCGATACTTTTTCCATATCGTATACCAGAATCGGAAGTTCCCATAATTCTTTGAGAGGCAATGTGATTTTAGTCAGCCAATGAGGAATCCTACGAAGTGTGGGCACATCCTGTAATGATGCGGTCATCTTAACTAATGGCATGGCTGTGATTGGCTGCTGAAATGATGTCAGAATGCACTATAAAAGGCGCCGCAGCCATTTTAGCGTCACTGTGCTGTGAACTCAGTTAGGGACAGAACGCTGCTCTGCTGACTCTGAGGGACAGTTAGATATTGCGATTTTGTGTACTACTGTGCTTGAGGCAGGCTAGTTTACCAACCGCTGTGTAAAGCTTCATTTTGCCAGTGTTGTTTTAACAGCTCTGTGCAAGGTGTGTGTGTGACAGTGCAGGTGACGCTGCAGTTTGCTCTGCATCCACCGCTGTTTGTAGGCATCTGCACGTGTCACTTTTTTTTTTTTTTTTTTTATTTTATTTAGTGGAATTGGTGCAGCTCCATTATATTAGAAAAAAATCAAATCTATTAGTGTGACGTGCTTCCATCCGTATACAATACATTGGTTGCAAACACTATAGAAGTACAGAAAGGAGCTTTTCACAGATTGTGGACAGTTGTGTTTCAGTGTTCACTTCAGTCTGTGTTTTTTACTTTTTTGAGTGCAGATCACGCTCCAGTTACATGTTCAAGCACTGCTGCTTGTACTCTGCTGAGCGTGTCTCAGTGGCTCATCCTTTTCATTTATCTCCAATTGGTTCTGCTACATTCCATTTAAAATAAATCTAATCTATTAGTGTGACGCGCTTCCATCCGTATACAATACATTGGTTGCAAACACTATAGAAGTACAGAAAGGAGCTTTTCACAGATTGTGGACAGTTGTGTTTCAGTGTTCACTTCAGTCTGTGTTTTTTACTTTTTTGAGTGCAGATCACGCTCCAGTTACATGTTCAAGCACTGCTGCTTGTACTCTGCTGAGCGTGTCTCAGTGGCTCATCCTTTTCATTTATCTCCAATTGGTTCTGCTACATTCCATTTAAAATAAATCTAATCTATTAGTGTGACGCGCTTCCATCCGTATACAATACATTGGTTGCAAACACTATAGAAGTACAGAAAGGAGCTTTTCACAGATTGTGGACAGTTGTGTTTCAGTGTTCACTTCAGTCTGTGTTTTTTACTTTTTTGAGTGCAGATCACGCTCCAGTTACATGTTCAAGCACTGCTGCTTGTACTCTGCTGAGCGTGTCTCAGTGGCTCATCCTTTTCATTTATCTCCAATTGGTTCTGCTACATTCCATTTAAAATAAATCTAATCTATTAGTGTGACGCGCTTCCATCCGTATACAATACATTGGTTGCAAACACTATAGAAGTACAGAAAGGAGCTTTTCACAGATTGTGGACAGTTGTGTTTCAGTGTTCACTTCAGTCTGTGTTTTTTACTTTTTTGAGTGCAGATCACGCTCCAGTTACATGTTCAAGCACTGCTGCTTGTACTCTGCTGAGCGTGTCTCAGTGGCTCATCCTTTTCATTTATCTCCAATTGGTTCTGCTACATTCCATTTAAAATAAATCTAATCTATTAGTGTGACGCGCTTCCATCCGTATACAATACATTGGTTGCAAACACTATAGAAGTACAGAAAGGAGCTTTTCACAGATTGTGGACAGTTGTGTTTCAGTGTTCACTTCAGTCTGTGTTTTTTACTTTTTTGAGTGCAGATCACGCTCCAGTTACATGTTCAAGCACTGCTGCTTGTACTCTGCTGAGCGTGTCTCAGTGGCTCATCCTTTTCATTTATCTCCAATTGGTTCTGCTACATTCCATTTAAAATAAATCTAATCTATTAGTGTGACGCGCTTCCATCCGTATACAATACATTGGTTGCAAACACTATAGAAGTACAGAAAGGAGCTTTTCACAGATTGTGGACAGTTGTGTTTCAGTGTTCACTTCAGTCTGTGTTTTTTACTTTTTTGAGTGCAGATCACGCTCCAGTTACATGTTCAAGCACTGCTGCTTGTACTCTGCTGAGCGTGTCTCAGTGGCTCATCCTTTTCATTTATCTCCAATTGGTTCTGCTACATTCCATTTAAAATAAATCTAATCTATTAGTGTGACGCGCTTCCATCCGTATACAATACATTGGTTGCAAACAATATAGAAGTACACAAACGGGCCTTTCACAGCTACTGAACATGGGTTTTTAATTTTTAACTAAAATATGTATTTTTTCAAATGACACAAATATAAGTAATGTTGAAGAGGAATAGTCCTACATCCATTGTTTGCACAATATTACAGGTGTACATCATGTCCCTTAATCAACAATGTATTATTATATTTACTTGTATGCTTTTATTTAAAAGCCAAGAACACAGAAGGATAACCTTCGCACTGCAGCTGTTGTCAAAGTTCAACCCACATTATGCACTTCCAACATTGCAGCATTTGAGGCATGATGTGAGTTGGATTGGTCAAAGTTATGGAGTGAGAAGGTTCACCATCAGTACCCTATAGCATAAGTATGCTTTTGTGTTAGCATTTGTGTTAGACATGTGGATATCTGCCATAATATGTCACAATTATTTAGTTACAGATTTGTTACCAACACTAATCATTGAATGGTTTTAAATTTGACGTTTCACTTGTTTACAGCTTAGAAATAAGGGTGTAGCCTGATATCTATGTGTAGCACTAGCCACTTTAACATGTCATGTTTTTTTAAACATGTGTAGCTAGGTAGCAGTAATTTTTGCCGGACACACAGCAGGGGAACAGCAGGCGTTACTGAACCCCACTATCACTATAGCTTGTGTATTGGTCTGTGGACACGACACTTCTGAGCAGCAACTGGCAGTGTTGTAGCCCAGGGAGTATAGCTCAGGTGGTAGAAAGATGAACATAACAGGAGACATGGAAAACGTTGCCAACCAGTTAGTTAATCTGAAACCGGACAGGCAAATTCAGGCGAGATCCATGCCTAGTTCATTTTCAGAAAAGTAAGCCGTTCTACATTATCGTAGGATAGTCGCATGCAACGGTCTGTTAGTACACCACCTGCAGCAGTAAAGACGCGCTCCGATAATACACTGGCAGCAGATCAAGCCAGCACCTCCAATGCATACTGGCTAAGCTCTGGCCATGTATCCAGCTTAGAGACACAAAACTTGAATGGGGAAGAGCCATCTGGGAGTACACTGAGAGGGCAAGACATGTAGTCTGTCACCATCTTACGGAAATGTTGCCTCCTGCTGACTGGAGCCGTCTCGGATGGTGTAGACATTGGTGGCGCTGCCACAAAACTTCGACACATTTGGAACATACTGTTCTTGCCCTGTGCAGAGGCGCTGCTTGTGCTCCCTCTTGTTGCAGAGCTGTCTCCACTGCCTCGACGCACAGAGCTGCTTTGTAAATCAGTAGCAGCAGCAGTGCTCTCGGCTGGAATGGAGAACATTATGGATTGCACCAGTGTGTCTTGGTACTTCCGCATTTTACGCTCCCGGTTCAACGGTGTGATGAGGCTTTGTAAGTTGTCCCGGTAGCGAGGGTCTAGGAGGGTGTACACCCAATAATCAGACGTGGTGTGAATGTGTTCGATGCGGCGGTCGTTTCTCAGCCACTGCAGCATGAAATCAACCATGTGCTGCAGACTCCCAACTGGCCAAGAAACGTTGTCCCCTGCAAGAGGCGTCATCTCCGCCTGCTGTGCATCACCCCACCCTTGGTCTACATACTGACTAGAGCATTGTCTACCTCCCTCTGGAGCGATGTCTTCCTCCTCCATTGACTCCTCCTCATCCTCCTCACAAAGTCCTTCAAATACATATAAATTTACAAAATTTAAAACTCAAAATTTAAAAACTTTGTATCATAATTCTGTAACATCAGTTTATGGAAACACAATAGCATTACAAAAGGATAGACAAAAACTGTACATTATGTGCTTTGTAAATACATTAAAAGTTTGTAATGGTTATGAAAATATAGACAGCGACTCTGGAGGTTCAATTGTTGATACAGCATGGTACTTTGAAAGTCCTCCAGCCCTTTGTGAGGAACCACGTTGCGCTGACTGTCCAGAAGGTGATGGAATTTGTGACTCCTCATCCTCCACCTCTTCCAAAACCTCATGCCTTAGTGCTTGCAGTGTTTTTTGAAGCAGGCAGATAAGGGGGACAGTCAGGCTGACTAGTGCATCATCTGCACTCGCCATCCGCGTTGACTCATCAAACGCACGCAAAACGTGGCAGATATCCTTCATAGAGTTATTCGCCACTCATTACACTGGCAGTGGCTGCCCATTCATTATAGGATCCAATTCTAATTACTGGTTCTCACCAACAAAGCTCTCCACAGCGCAGCACCCCCCTACATCTCCTCCCTTATTTATATTTATCGGCCTAACCGACTGCTGCACTCTGCAAACGACCTTCGACTAACCTCTGCACTAATCCGTACCTCCCACTCCCAACTCCAAGACTTCACCCGCGCTGCGCCAATCCTCTGGAATGCTCTACCCCAAGAAATTAGGACTATCCGCAATTTGGATGGTTTCAGGCGCTCCCTCAAAACACATTTGTTCACAGTGGCCTATCACATTCACTAATCAAAGTCATTCTATGTGTAATTCTGTGTGTGTAGCCCATTCACTATCTCCATCCATCCCTCACTTCCTTAAAATGGCTGGACCATCATTGTAAAAACACCATTGTATATAAACACCTGTACTTTGTATCTCCCACACCTCATTGTAGATTGTAAGCTTTCACCAGCAGGGGCGGCTGATTTTGCTTTAATTATTGTATTGTTAACGTTGTTACTTATGACTCGTGTTTTGAAACTGTTAAACTGTAAAGCACTGCGGAATATTATGGCGCTATATAAATAAATAATATTATTATTCTTATTATAGAGGCCCACTCAGTAGTGGTGAAGTGTGAACGCCGCAAATTGCGAGTTGACTGCGCCTGATGCAGCTGATACTCCATTACTGTTGGCTGCTGCTCACACAACCGCTCCAACATATGTAACGAGGAATTCCACCTGGTGGGTACGTCACATATGATGCGATGTTCATGAAGGTGAAATCTGCGTTGCAGAGCTGCAATCAGCGATCTGGCCATGCTGGAACGTCGCAAGTGAGCGCACTCTAGGCGGACCTTGTGCAGCAGTGCATCAAGATCCGGATAGTCCCTCAAAAAACTCTGCACGACCAAGTTGAGCACATATGACAGACATGGTATGTGAGTGAGGTTGCCAAGGCCCAGAGCTGACACCAGATTTCGGCCATTGTCACACACTACCAAGCCTGCCTGTAGATTCTCTTCCAAAAACCACACGTCGCTCTCCTGCTTTATGGCATTACAGAGCTCCTGCGCTGTGTGGCTAAGATTCCCCATGGAAATTAATTTCAGGATGGCCTGTTGACATTTGGACACGGCTGTGCTCATATCGGTCGCAACAGGTAAACGTTCACGGGTCCATGTGGAGGTAGACCGTGACGGCTCCTGCAGCGATGATTCTGAGGAACTGGAATAGGAGGAGGAATCAATGTGTACAGACTTGATTCCTGCAATCCTTGGAGTTGGCAGAACACGTACAGCGCCACTCGCAAGATCAGTACCCGGCTGCACAACATTGACCCAATGGGCAGTGAGGGAAAGGTATTGTCCCTGGCCATGGGTGTTAGAACCCTCTTGTTAGGTTTTGTTTCAGTTTGCTGGTCACATGACCTTTTTTCCCTATTTAGTCTGGCTCCGCCCTTCTGGCTTTGCTTGACTTCATTGTATTATCTACTGTTAAGCTAGCCGGGTGCTTAGGTGCCTTAATCTGTCAGTTTTGCTTGATGTTAGGATCACAAAGTATTTATTTTTCTGTTTAATTATCCATGCTACAATTTATGTTAGGAGGTGTCCACCTTTTCTCACAGTCCCTAGATCTTGTAGGGATTACTCCCTCGCAACTATAGGTCTTCGTTCACACTAGATGAGGACTTTAGCGGGTCTGGTCGCAGGATCAGGTTCCCCGTTACATCGTAGGGATTCAGCTTAGTTGTATTGTAGGGACAGAATTCCCTTCTTTCCTTACTGGTTGTAGCAGATCATAACAATGGGTACTGGTCCATCATCGGTGGTCAGGTGGACCTTGCTACTGAGGGCTTTTAGTAGCGCATGTTTAATTTTTCCCTCAACATGCTTTTGCAGACCAGTGACGGCTTGCCTGCTGAAATGAAATCGGCTTGGCACATTGTATTGTGGGATTGACAATGATATTCAGTTACGGAAACTGTCTGTCTCCACCAGCCTGAATCACAGCATTTCAAGGGACAGGAGTTTTGCAATGCCAGCATTCAGAGCCTGTGCTCGTGCATGGTTTGCGGAGTATGGCCGTCTTTTATCCCATGCCTGTGCTACCGATGGCTGTTTTGTGGCCTGGGAGTGTGAGGATGACAGGGAACTTGCTGCTGTGTGTGGAATAACAGTTTGTCTCTGGACAACAGTGGCCGAGGTTCTTCCATGGCGATCCTGTGAGGAAACATAACCAGCTGTGTGTGAGCTCGATGAAGAGGCTTCAACACAACCTGAAGATGTAGGTGCTGCTGTAGGTTGGCCTACATCTCTAGTGTGTCTTTGTAACTCAACTATGTGCTTTGTCCGCACATGTTTCCACATATTTGTGGTATTGAGGTGACTGACACTTTTAGCTATTTTTAATTTTTAATTACACAGCTTGCATTTCACATAGCAAATATCATGTGCAAGTGTGTGAAAAAAGGACCACGCAGTGCAAGTCCTGGGAGCGCACGTTTTGACTTTTGGAAGACAACTGCTCCGAACAGGTGCCAAACTGGAGGCTACAGGCAACCGAGTCTGCAGCCTAACTCTCCCTCCTGTTTGTACCGTTGGGGCAATGTCTTCCTCTATCTTCCTTCTATCACTAACCATTTCTCTAGGCCTCTCCCAGCTTTCAACCAAAGTACTGGTTCTCACCCACAAAGCTCTCCACAGTGCAGCACCCCTCCTACATCTCCTCCCTCATTTCTATCTATCGGCCTAACCGACTGCTGCGCTCTGCAAACGACTTTCGACTAACCTCTGCACTAATACGTACCTCCCACTCCCGACTCCAAGACTTCTCCTGCTCTACGCCAATCCTCTGGAATGCTGTACCCCAAGAAATTAGGACTATCCACAATTTGCATGGTTTCAGGCGCTCCCTCAAAACACATTTGTTCAGAGCGGCCTATCACATTCACTAATCAAAGTCATTCTATGTATTCTGTGTAAGTGTGTGTGTGTCTCTAGCCCATTCACTATCTCCATCCCTCAGTCCCTTAAGATGGCTGGAACATCATTGTAAATGCACCATTGTATATAAACACCTATACTTTGTATCTCCCCCATCTCATTGTACATTGTAAGCTGTCACGAGCAGGGGCGACTTATTTAGCTTAAATTATTGTATTGTTAACGTTGTTACTTATGACTTGTGTTCTGAAACTGCTAAACTGTAAAGCGCTGCGGAATATGATGGCGCTATATAAATAAATATTATTATTATTCCTCTGAGCTGCTCCCACCACCTTCCTGTTCTTCATGCCATGTTGGGTCTTGGACCTCATCATCTCCACTACCCTCTTCCAACACCTGCTGTTGGGTGGTCTGGCCAGCACCATGCTCAACAGAAACTGGCACCTGGGTCTCATCATCATCATCAGATGCGTTCTGCGGTGTGCTGACCATCGGCACTGTCTCACCCGCCTCTTCAGATTCAGAGAGACACAGCTGTTGCGCATCACTGCATACTCCCTCTTCTTCACATTACAGAATGCTGCTTGGCTGGGCCCCTGTTTGCAAGCCAATAGATTCTGAGAACAGAAGCAGACACTCAGCTGGCTCCTGTACAGAACTCTCTGACTGCCTGGGCAATTTGCCAGGCGGTGAAGAGACAGATGGTTGCCCAACAGTGCTGTGGTCCTGAGAGGAGGTGGAAGCAATTGAAGTAGATGCATTGGCTGAGATCCAAACAACAACGGCTTCAATTTGTTCTTCCCGCAGCAGGGGGGTACTCCGAGCTCCTACAAAAGTGCGCATAAAGGAACGCTCACGGCCCGGGGAAAACTGGTGGATGCTGTGTCACTGGGGGCCGCAGCAGCCACAGAATCCCCACGTCCTCTCCCTGAAGAAACTCCACGACCACGTGCCTTACTCCCTGCCTTCTTCATCTTGGTAGATTGATAAAGAAAGTCTGAAAAGTTATAAGGTCTAAGTGTGGTTATTCCGCAGAGACTGCAGTGAACACTGCACACAACTGTTCACTACCCAATGCGTCTCAGCAGGAAGGCAGTCTGTGCGTCAAAACAAAGGCACAAGCATACATCCATGTACCCTGTTTATACAGCTATATAAAAAAAAATATGTAGTAGTGACGCACACTTTATTGAGGTACAGTATTACATTGCCATTCACCATCTGTGGCTATGCAGTGTCATCTATATATACCTTATCTATCTGTTGTCATGCTTCCAAGTCGACAGTCAGCCATAAATAGCAATTTTCACTATGCACTATGCACTTTTTAAAGGTTATGTTTGTTAATAAAAATGATTATTGCCACATATTATGAGTATTACATGATGGAAATTGTATAATTTTGTATAAAATATTTAGGGACATTATTCAGCAAATGGAACATTTTAGTAATATCACAGATAACTTGTAATGCTGATGATGTTTTGAAGTCAGACATTCATTGTCTATACAATAAAAATGGTGTACATACTGTTACTTATCCATCATTAATGGATTCAGATATGTACTTGTATGCTTTTATGTACAACCGTATAGCAGATTCCTTAACTAATTTATTTTGTGGTTTGCATTGCTGTTCAACATGTTAATGTATGTGTTTATGTTTGTCAATTCTTTATTTATCTAGATATTAGTTTAAATGAAATCATCATCTTATGGTAGTAAAGGTTATCTTTCTCTTGTTTGAAGTATAGACATTTAAAATTGACAGGTAACAAGGAAATTACTTGATCTAGTATTTAAACATCCTCCTTGACCCTGGGCTCCAACACCGCCAGTTGTTGATCGGAAGTGCTGTTAGCACAGTCAACACTTGCTCCTGTGTTACTGGGGTTCAGTAACGTCAGCTGGTCCTCGGTTGTGCCATTGGCTCTTTTCCTTCTGCTGCCCCTCCGGGTTCCAGTACCGTCAGCTGGTTCTCCGCAGTGCCTTTGGCCTAGGTGCCTCCATGTCGGTATCCGAGTTCCAGCAACGTCTGCTGGTCCTTGGTAGTGCTTTGGAGCACAGGTACCTCCTGCTTAGTAACCGTGTCCCAGTAACGTCAGCTGGTCCTCGGTTGTGCCATTGGCTCTTTTCCTTCTGCTGCCCCTCCGGTTCCAGTACCGTCAGCTGGTTCTCCACAGTGCCTTTGGCCTAGGTGCCTCCATCTCGGTATCCGAGTTCCAGCAACGTCTGCTGGTCCTTGGTAGTGCTTTGGAGCACAGGTACCTCCTGCTTAGTAACCGTGTCCCAGTAACATCAGCTGGTACAAGATTGTGCTACAAATACAAGATACGGAACAAGAGACACAAGAACAATAAGCAGAAGATCTAAAAGCAAAGAACATGAAGTATAAGACCAAAATGAAGAGCAAAATATATGCTCTAAATTCTAAGCAGAAGAAGACTAAGCAGTGTATGGGGGTGAGTCCGTTCCTCCTCGTGGTGCCCCTGGAAAATGCCTGCTGCTGCAGGCTAAACTGAACACGGACAAATACTGTTGTAATTTAAATCTTTTGTGACAGCAAGAACGGAAGGATGAAAAATTCATACTTTGACAGATTACAAGTACAGGATTCTCTGTCACAAATAAGAATATGATGAAGAAGATGAAGCAGAATATGAATAAGAATAATAGTTTAATAAGAAGAATATGAGTAATGTTAACAAAGATGAATAGCAAGAAGTTTAAGAAGAAGATAAAGAAGGTGAAGATGAAGAATAATTTGATGAAAAAGATGATGCTGCAGAAGATTATGAAGGAGAAAGTGTGTGAAAAGTTAAAAAGGTGAAGATGAAGAGCATGGAAGTTGTGTAATATACATATTTGCCAAAATATAAAAAACGTTAACATTGTCAATTTCTTCGTCAATCCGAACATCTTTAAAAAAAAAAATATTTATGCTATTCCATTTGATTGGGTTAAACATCTATGCCTTTAATGTCTCCTCAACCTTCCCCAATACATTCTACATTACTCTTTCTTGTTTTCCTTCATGTACAATTAACCAACAAGGCAAGAATGGGTTTTTTTTAATTTCGATATTTTGTTCCCATAGACTTACATGGGACTTCCGGTATCGGTATCGGGTATCGCCGATATTTTAGTGATATCGGCGATACCATTCCGATTCCGATACTTTAGGATATCGGAAAGTATCGCTCAACTCTACTCACCACACATCTAGATAAGTTCCTTGTGGGGTCTATTTTCCAAAATGGGGTCACTTGTTGGGAATTTCCACTGTTTAGGCGCATCAGGGTCTCTCCAAATGCGACATGACGCCCCCAGACCATTCCATCAAAGTCTGAAATCCAAAACGTCACTACTTCCCTTCCGAGCCCCGACGTGTACCCATACAGTAGTTTTCTCCCACATATTGGATATCAGCGTACTCAGGACAAATTGGACAACAACTCTTGGGGTACAATTTCTCCTGTTACCCTTGTAAAAATAAAATATTGGGGCAAAAAAAATCATTTTTGCAAAAAAAAAAAGGATTTTTTATTTTTACGGCTGTGCGTTATAAACTTCTGTGAAGCACTTCGGGTTCAAAGTGCTCACCACACATCTAGACAAGTTCCTTGTGGGGTCTATTTTCCAAAATGGGGTCACTTGTGGGGGGTTTCCACTGTTTAGGCGCATCAGGGGCTCTCCAAATGCGACATGACGCCCCCAGACCATTCCATCAAAGTCTGCAATCCAAAACGTCACTACTTCCCTTCCGACCCCTGACGTGCGCCCATACAGTAGTTTGCTCCCACATATTGGGTATCAGCGTACTCATGACAAATTGGACAACAACTTTTGGGTTCCAATTTCTTCTGTTACCCTTGTGAAAATAAAATATTGGGGGCGAAAAAATCATTTTTGTAAAAAAAAAAAGATTTTTTATTTTTACGGCTGTACGTTATAAACTTCTGTGAAGCACTTCGGGGTTCAAAGTGCTCACCACACATCTAGATAAGTTCCTTGTGGGGTCTATTTGCCAAAATGGGGTCACTTGTGGGGGGTTTCCACTGTATAGGTGCATCAGGGGCTCTCCAAATGTGACATGACGCCCCCAGACCATTCCATCAAAGTCTGCAATCCAAAACGTCACTACTTCCCTTCCGAGCCCTGACGTGCGCCCATACAGTAGTTTTCTCCCACATATTGGGTATCAGCGTACTCAGGACAAATTGGACAACAACTTTTGGGTTCCAATTTCTTCTGTTACCCTTGTGAAAATAAAATATTGGGGACGAAAAAATCATTTTTGTAAAAAAAAAAAAAGATTTTTTATTTTACGGCTGTACGTTATAAACTTTAGTGAAACACCTGGGGGTTAAAAGTTCTCACCACACATCTAGATAAGTTCCTTGAGGAGTCTAGTTTCCAAAATGGCGTCATTTATGGGGTTTCCACTGTTTAGGCAGATCAGGAGCTCTCCAAACACGACATGGTGTCCAGCCAATTCTGCGTTGAAAAAGTCAGA
Organism: Oophaga sylvatica; assembly: GCA_033576555.1. Taxonomy (NCBI): domain Eukaryota; kingdom Metazoa; phylum Chordata; class Amphibia; order Anura; family Dendrobatidae; genus Oophaga; species Oophaga sylvatica. Next base: position 28,730 of record JARQOD010008842.1, read on the forward strand.
CGGCGCTCCTTCCCTTCCAAACTCTGCCATGCACCCAAACAGTGGTTTACCCCCACATATGGGGTATCAGCGCACTCAGGACAAATTGCACAATAACTTTTGGAGTCTTGTTACCCTTGGAAAAATAAAATTGGGGTGAAAAGATCATTTTTGTGGAAAAAATATGATTTTTAAATTTTACGGCTCTACGTTATAAACTTGTGTGAAGCACTTGGGGGTTCAAATTGCTCACCAAAGATCTTGAAAAGTTCCTTAGGGGGTCTAGTTTCCAAATGGGGTCATTTGTGGGGGGTTTCCACTGTTTAGGCACATCAGGGGCTCTCCAAATGCAACATGGCATCCAATCTCAATTCCAGCCAATTTTGGTTGGAAAAAGTCAAATGGTGCTCCTTCCATTCCGAGCTCTGCCGTGCGCCCAAACAGTGGTTCCCACCCACATATGGGGTATCAGCGTACTCAGGACAAATTTGACAACAACTTATGTGGTCCAATTTCTCCTGTTACCCTTGAGAAAATAAAAAATTAGTGACTAAAATATAATTTTTGTGGGAAAAAAATAGGATTTTTTATTTTCATGCCCGGGCATTATAAACTTGTGTGAAGCACTTGGGGGTTCAAAGTGCTCACCAAAGATCTAGATAAGTTCCTTAGGGGTATAGTTTCAAAAATGGGGTCACTTGTGGGGGGTTTCCACTGTTTAGGCTCATCAGGGGCACTGCAAACGGAACATGACCCCCATCAACGTCTGCATTCCAAAACGTTACTACTTCCTTTCCAAGCCCTGCCGTGCACCCAAACAGTTCCCCCCCCCCACATATGGGGTATCAGCGTACTCAGGACAAATTGGACAACAACTTTTGGGGTCCAATTTCCTTGGGAAAATTCAAAAATTTGGGACTAAAAAATCATTTTTGTGGAAAATTGTTTTGTTTTTTTTTCACACCCAGGCATTATAAGCTTTTGTGAAACACTTGGGAGTTCAAAGTGCTCACAACAGATCTAGATAAGTACCTTAGGGGTCTAGTTTCCAAAATGGTGTCACTTGTGGGGGTTTCCACTGTTTAGGCGCATCAGGGGCTCTCCAAACACGACATGGCGTCCAATCTCAATTCCAGCCAATTTTAGTTTGAAAAAGTCAAACGGCGCTCCTTCCCTTACGAGCTCTGCCGTGTGCCCAAACAGTGGTTTTCCCCACATATTGGGTATTGGCGTACTCAGGAGAAATTGCATAACAACCTTATCTGCCCATTTTCTCCTTTTACCCTTGTGAAAATAAAAAAAAGTTTGTAAAAGATCATTTTTGTGGCTAAAAAGTTAAATATTCATTTTTTCCTTCCACGTTGCTTTAGTTCCTGTGAAGCACCTGAAGGGTTAATAATCTTCTTGAATGTGGTTTTCAGTACCTTGAGGGGTGCAGTTTTTAGAATGGTGTCACTTTTGGGTATTTTCTGCTATATAGACCCCTCAAAGTGACTTCAAATGAGAGGTGGTCCCTAAAAAAAATGGCTTTGTAAATTTTGTTATAAAAATGAGAAATCGCTGGTCAACTTTTAACCCTTATAACTTCCTAACAAAAAAAAATTTTGGTTCCAAAATTGTGCTGATGTAAAGTAGACATGTGGGAAATGTTATTTATTAACTATTTTGTGCGACATATTTCTCTGTTTTAAGGGAATAAAAATTCAAAGTTTGAAAATTGCAAAATTTTAAAAATTTTCGCCATATTTGCGTTTTTTTCAAAAATAAACGCAAGTTATATCGAAGAAATTTTACTTCTAACGTGAAGTACAATATGTCACGAGAAAACAATCTCAGAATCGCGAAGATCCGTTGAAGCGTTCCAGAGTTATAACCTCATAAAGAGACAGTGGTCAGAATTGTAAAAATTGGCCCGGTCATTAACGTGCAAACCACCCTTGGGGGTGAAGGGGTTAAAAAACAACCACAAGACGGATTTCATCAACAAAGGTATCATTTTAATCAGTATAATGGCGCAGACCTGACACTGTCTGTAGGTTATTGTGCACAATCCTGCTGACAGGTTCCCTTTAAAGAACAGACTTTTAAGTAAAAACTCTTTTAAATAGCAAAGCTCCTATTTCTGAGATCATAAGTCTGTTATTATGGAATCCAAGTAAATTACTTGGAATACAATTTATACAATCATCTCAACACAGATTGTTAAAAAAAACTCTCATATGATTAAATGGAAAGTGGACCTAAAAAAATCCTTTTTACTAGATCAATGGGAGAAAGTATAAAATTAACTTAAGCATCCAAAATCTGTATGTCCCTCCAAGAATCGTATTATAAGATTCATACCAGATGGTAATATACACCAATTAGACTTTCTAAAATTAACTCAACTTATTCCCCTAACTGCTGGAGAAATTGTTTGAAAAAAAGTGACAATGCATATCTATTGGAACTGTCAGAAGATCAAGAAAAGGTGGTATCAGGTGTCTGTCTCAGTTAACTAATAAACTTCTTAACAGAGAAATTACACCATCACCCCAAATGGCTCTCTTTTCTCTTGAAATGGAACAACTCGCTCATCCTCTTAGGCTCCTTTTAATTCACATATTTATGGTGGTAAAAAATTCAATAGAAGCCTTAGGGAAGAAACAGGATTCTCCTAAATTTACTGACATTATTGAGAATATACTGTATCTCTACATAAAATACATGAATGTAAATTTGCCATTACAAATAATATGTTTGAAAAAGCTATAAAAATGGAATACTTGGAGTCAAATATTAAGTGAATTGTGTAATATTTTTCTTTTAGCCTATTGCTTTCTTGTATTTTTGCTCTAAATTGTTCAACTATGACTATACAATCTTTGTTCTCCCCTTATTTACCCTCCTCCTCTTTCCTTTTCTTTCCATGTTGCAATCCTTAACAAATATTTCCCTTCCCTTGTTTTCTATTTTTTCCCTTTTACCCCCTTTCCCATTCCCATATAAAAATGACCCAACAAAAATTATTGAAATACAATTTAAATTCACTATCAGTAATTCTTGGAGTATGGGAGGAAACCAGAGAACCCGGAGGAAAACCACGCAAACATGGGGAGAAAATACAAACTCTTACAGATATTGTCCTTGGTGGGATTTCAACGGAGGACCCAGGTGCTGCAAAACAACAGTGCTAACCACTGAGCCATGACTATTTGCGTTGAGGGCATAAAAATTCAAAGTTCAAAAATTAAAAATTTTTCAAAATGGTTGCCAAATACAATACAATGTATCATGAAAAACAAAAACTCTCAGAATCTCTGGGATACTATGAAGCATTCCAGAGTGATTACTGCATAAAATGACACTGGTCATAATTGAAAAGTTTGGCCTTGTCAGGAAGGAGAAAACAGGTATCAGTGTAAAGTAAGTAAAAGCAGAAAAGTGATATCTACAGAGTGGGAACTGAATCCAGTTTACTTCACCTAATGACCATCAAGTGAACTTGACCTCGACTTGACCCCAAACTCAATAGAAGTCAATGGAGATCCAAAGTTTCGTGCTTTAAAATGGCTGTAACATGGTCATAGATATAGGGGACTAGAAAAGAAAGCTAAATGGGGGTAAGAGCAAGACAATTGCCCTTCAAAGAAATGTGGATAGGGAAATTACTTAAAGGGGTTTTGTCACCATAGATGAACTTCAAGGTGACTCAACAAAAGTGCTAATAGTTCTTGTTCTAAATGTTCATCTTGGTTTGTTGAATCTGAATATACTATTAATATTCCATGCATGGTTCAGCTTTCTACAGAAAGGAATTCAAACAACCTCAAAGTGCATTTTACTACCATAAATTGCATGACAGATGCAAAGCTTGCTCATCACCCTATTGTTTAAAAGGTTCTTTAAAGCCCTGAAGAATCTCATACAGGATGTTAAAGACCCTAACCCCGCATGTAGGACTTATCTTTTGTTCTGAAAAAGCTTTTTGTAGCTCCCTTTGAACCTTTTATCCAGACTAAGCAGTTCTTTTCTAAATTTCTCTCTCAACGCTATCACATCAACCAAGGCACCAGGATAGCATCTTCAGGGGCTATCTTCTAATTATCCATGTCTGTTTTTTTACCTGACAGGATCTTCTCAGAACTTCACCATCTTTAGTTCATAAAGTGCCTTCTTCTGTGAATGCTAATGTAGAGTGCTTTATCCAAGCATTTTTTCCTGACCCTGTGAACCAGGAACAAGCTGTCCTTCATGCTTTGGATGTAAAGAGAGCTATATATCTTCATACCACTAAGATGCTGGGCTAAGGAGAAATAAAAATGAATCAAAAGATTCTTTGGTCAGGGGGATGAAAATTACAATTTTGCAAGACTACTCAGTTAAAGATGAGCCTCCAAAACTTTCAGTAAAGGCCCAACAGGTTCAACAGCTACACTGTGGGCTGAAAGAGCAGATGTTTCCTTGTTGGACATCGGTAACGCTGCTTTCTGGTCTACACCTTTCAACTTCATGAAGCATTATCAGCTTAACATGGTATCTATGAGTTCAGCAATTGGTACTGTCATTTTAACTGTAGGTTTCTTTTATTCTTAAAGGGAACCTGTCATGATGACAATGCAACACATTCTACAGTCATGATGTTATATAGCACGGGGGAGCTGAAAAGATTGGTATAGAGTTTTGTGAGGAAAGATTGTTTGCTCAAAATTAGTGTTGAGCGATACGATACTGCAAATATCGGGTATCGGCCGATATTGGCTGTATCGGAATTCCGATCCCGAGTTCCGATATTTTCGTCATATCGGATACGGAATCGGAATTGTCACTGTCACTGTCAGTGTCCGTCGGTCGGGTCTGTCAGGAGTCAGCGGCACTTACCCGGCAGAAGATCTCCGGCGGTCACATCCCGGGCTGCTTAATGGCCGCCATCCTCTTCTCCCCGGCGGTCACATGCAGTATCTCGCGATAACTGCAGTGACTGCTGGGTAATCGCGGCCGTAAAGCAGTCCGATGACGTCACCGCCGGGGAAGCTGGTAAGCAGCTGTGCTGCGCCGGGATGACAGGCTCTGCCTGTCATTCCGATGTAGCAGAGCTGGATCGTCGTGGGACAATCGTTACTATGGACTGCGTCGGACAGGTGGTATACTGTTGGTTTGTTTTTTTTATTTTTTTACAGGAGATCGATGGCGTCGCAGGAAT
>JARQOD010008843.1:0-20751 GCA_033576555.1 Oophaga sylvatica
TTTTTTTTAAATTTTTTTTTTTTTTTTTTTTTTATTATTTTTTTTTATTATTTTTCCTAAACAAAACCACCACCATTCCCCAAAGGTTTCCCACGAAAGTTTGTGGCCAAATCACACCAGGTCCCACGAAAGTTTGTGGCCTTTTTTACACAGCAAATCTTCTTGGCATCCCGCGACGTCCATTCTCCAAAACCCATCCCCCCCTCCCCCCAAAAGAAACCCCCACCCCACCTAAACTAAATCCCCCAAACAAATTTATAGTACACATACAACATATATATACAGTATAAATACACAACCTTATAATAACATATATCAATAATAACACATATCAATAATAACCACTACACACCTTAACCATGACCAAGAACAGGCCCAAGTTCAATGCTTGCAAGCCCTATACCCAGGTTACCAATTCCAAAACAAAAATCTATACGTGAGGGTTTACAGCCCACCACCAGGAACTGGAGACCATAGAGGCTCTCAACCCTAATCTACCGCACATCACCCTGACCCTCCCTACAACACAAAAGAGAAAATCCTGTCCCTATAGCCCTACCAACCTCTCCCTACCTGCCCCTACCTGTCCCTCACTGACCCTCACTACCAACCTAATACTAACTACCTGTCCCTAAAGACTGTCCCTATCTGTCCCTCCCTGTCCCTACACATCTATCTGACCTACAAAATAAAGATAAAAGGATAAAAAATACTAACAGCCCTATCACAGGCACACAGAACCTAACTAACACCCTAGGGCACATTAAAGAAGAAACCCCTCCATAGGAGAGAGGCCCTCCCTGCACCCAGCCTCTCAAACTCCAGGGAGCGCACTTTTGCCAGGTCACCCAGGATGTTCCTAATCAACCTCTTCCCTGGGGAGGACTTTCCGCTGAGTAGACACTAGACACCGTGCATTCCACGTGCAGAACCTAGTTACTAAACTAACTAAGAAAACAGTGCCCCGATCTCGGCCACCAAGGGACCTGAATGCCCCATAGGCCCACTCCGCATAGGAGAGGCTTGCCAGCCTGGGCCAGCCAATGGAAGCACCCACCCTGCTGTAGACCTCTGTATTAAAGGGACACCGAAGCAGGAAGTGCTCCATGCTTCAAGCATGCCACCACACTCCTCGCGGGGACAATCCCGGTCATCAGAGCTCCTGTACTTCAGGTTGTCCCTCACATACAGCTTCCCATGGAAGCAGCGCCAAGCCAAGTCCCAAAACTTCAAGGGGATCCGCTTAGAGTTCAATAACCCGAGCCCACCTCCAGATCCCGGCTTGGGCAATCCCTGAGCGCCAGGGGCTTCTGAAAGGGGGGTCAACAGGACCCTATTGTCAAGAAACCTTCTCGACATGATCCGATCTCCCACACTCCCAGACGCCACCGACGGATCACCTTCAGAACCGGGGTAACGTAAGCCGGAAGATGCCCATGAGGTGTACGAAGGTCCTTCACCTGCCCCTGTCTCCCATTCCTGGAAGAAAGGCCGAAACCACCCCCTACAGGAGAATACCCACGGAGGAGCCCTCTCTGACCAGAGGTTGGCGATGTTTGCCTTAAGAAAGGTGTTTACTAGAAACACCACTGGGTTGACCATACCCAACCCTCCTAGTCTCCTCGTGCGGTACGTGACCTCTCTCTTGATTAGGTTCAGCCTATTTCCCCATAATAATTGGAAAAACGGGCTGTAGACCCGTGTCCAAAGAGGCTCTGGCAAGATGCAGACGCTGCCCAGATATATTAGCAAAGGAAGCAAATAGCCCTTGGCAAGACTAACCCTTTCCCTTAGGGTCAAGGACCAACCCTTCCACTGATCCACCTTCTGGGCGGCAATCTTAAGTCTGCCCTCCCAGTTTTGCTGGGGATAGTCCCCCGGGCCGAAACTGATGCCTAATATTTTTGCTGTGGCCTGAGGCCCTGGAAGGGTGTCCGGGAGATCAAAACTTGGATCTCCCCCTCCAGCCAGAGACTCTCACACTTGTCCCGGTTGATCATGGACCCGGATTCCACGAGTAGCGTTCAACCTCAGACATCACCCAATCCGCCTCCTCTCTCGAGGATACAAAAAGGGAAACGTCGTCAGCGTACGCCACTACCCTCAAGGCGGGCCTCCGGCACCGCCCGGTCCATCCCGACTCCCACCAACGGTCCGCGCTCCACCTTCCTTAAAAGGGGGTCGATCGCGAACACGTATAACAGTGGGCTCAGAGGACAGCCCTGGCGACACCAGACCTCACCTCAAAAGGGTGTCCGACCCAACCGTTCACTAGCGGAAAAGTCTCTGCCCCATTGTATAAAATCTCAACCAATCAACAAACCTCCCAGGCAGACCGTACCTCAGAAGAACGGACCAGAGGTACTCATGGTTTAACCCGGTCAAAGGCCTTTGCCTGGTCTAAGGACAGCAAGTACCCCTTCCAGTGACCTGCCCTGCCCTGCTCCACTGCCTCTCGGACACCGAGCACAGCACTAAATGTACTGCGGCCTGGAACAGAGCAGTGCTGGGCCCCCGAAAGGAGCCGGGGTGCAAACTTCACCAACCGATTAAAAGGACCTTTGCCAGAACCTTTCGGTCCGTATTGAGAAGCGCTATGGGACGCCAATTCTCAATACGGGGCGAGTCTTTACCCTTTGACAGGATAATCAGGGCTGACTTCCTCATTGAACTGGGCAGAGTGTCCGAGGAGAGGCACTCATTAAACACCTCAGTCAAGAGGGGGACCAAAGAGTCCCGAAAAGTCTTGTAGAACTCGGATGTTTAAGCCATCCGGGGCCGGGCGACTTTTTGGGCCGTAGCCCATCAATCGCCCTCTCACTTCCTCTTCCCTGATTGCTTCTGCCAAACATGAAGAGAGGGGTCATCCCCGGCTCAGGGATGGTTTCAGCCAGGAAACCCACATCTCATCCCGATCAGGATCCCTCCTCCCCAAGAGATGCGAGTTTGAAGGATCTGACCACCTCCAGGATCCCTGATTTGGATCTTTTTCAGGGACCCCGTACTGTCGATCAGTCCTGTCACCATCTTACAATTCACTGACAACCTGCAGTTTCTGTAAGGGTCGGGCGAGCGGTACCTCCCGAAATCCCTCTCAAAAACCAAGGATGTGTGCCTATCGTACTGGCACCCCTTGAGCAAGGTCTTCAACCCTGGAGATTTCCTCTCGGTCCCCTCCAGTCGAGACGAGCTGCTCGAGTTTCCTCCCCAGCTCCGATACAGGCGGTACCTGTTCAGGCCCCTGAGGCTCGAGAGCTGACGGAAAAGAACCTTGCGACCCTTCTTTTGAAGATCTCCCACCACTCAGACTTACTGCTACAAAGACCCAAGAGAGGTACCTGGCTCTGAAGAAATTCCTCAAAGGACTGTCTTACTTCCGCTTCTTCCAGAAGGGACGAATTCAGCTTCCATAGGCCTCTCCCCATCCGGGGAGTCTCTGTAACATTCAAAGTAAAGAAAATTAAACAGTGATCGGAGAACTCCACCTCAACAGCGGACACTGCAGAAGAGACGGCTTCCTCCTTTAAAAAAAACCTATCTATCCTAGACCTACTGCTTCCCCTATAAAAGGTGAAACCCTCGTGACCTGGAGTGTGCCGGATGTGGACATCCACCAGGCGAGCTTCGCTTACTATGCTATGCAAGGCTACGCTATCATAAGTCAGCCGGTCTCCGGGGCCTCCCCTATCACGGAGTCTGGTTATAGCATTAAAATCCCCACCGAAGACCACCTGCCGGCTCGTAAAAAGATATGGGCTTGATCCTCAGGAAGAGACATTTACGGTCCCACTTAGATTGCGGGCCATAGATATTGATGAGCCGAAGCTCCTGTCCCCTCATGAAGACTCAAGGACCAAACATCTCTCCCTTTCTACCTCGATCACCCGTCTGCATTCCACCTCCGCGGTCTTAAAAAGGACCGCTACCCCGCTATACGGCTGGGCCGCAAGAGACCAGTATGAGGGCCCACTCCTCCATTCCCTCTTTGCTTTGTGGATGGACCCCAGGTTCCGTTAGTCTGGTCTCCTGCAAAAATAAAACATCAGCCTCAACCCGGGTGAAAAAATCAAAGGCCGTAAATCTAGCCGTATCCGACTTTATGCTGGCGACATTAATCGACGCCAGAGTCAACGGGGTAGGTTCCGCCATCATGGGTGATTGAGTTAGACGGCCTGTTTTTTAACCGTACCCCCAGATTTCCTCTCCCCCTCTGAGGAGGAACCCGAGTCACCCCTCCTCTTTAAAGACACCGAGGTGTCCATATCCTCCTTTGCAGCAGTGGACACCTCCTTCCCAGCACTAGATTCCTCGCCCCTGGACCCCGAGGTAGTCCCCCCGCCAGAGGAGTGTGAATCCCCCGGAGGACGGACCTCGCCACTCCCTGAAGGCACCCCAGATGTTGCATCCGGCCCCTCACCCCCCGACCTCCGACACAGCAGAGTCATCGAGGGCTTGGAACCGATTGGAGAGGGGATCAGAGGGGAGCCGGTGAGCCCTTCCGTGGGCACCCTAGCGGTCAGGGGGGGGCATTAGATTTTTTAGCCTTGTTCTTCTTCTTCCCCTCTTACCGGTACGATGTCACCCGTTTTTTTAGGCTGCTCCACCACCTCTTCATCCACACTTTCATACTGGGAAGAGTTATCAGAAGCAGCCAAACCCTCCCTCTCCATCCTCCGGATCTCCTCGCTCACCGCCTTCTCCCCCAGGGCCTCAGAGGCTTCGGCTGCCGCCTCCAGGGTGGGGGCAGTCATCACCCCTGTTGCCTGAGGCTTATCCTGCCCCCTGCCCTTACGGTGCCTCACCTGTTGCCACTGGTGGGCAGATGTACCAGCCTCGCCTTTCCTCACTGACCCCTCAGCTCCCCTCACGCCTCCAGCCCCAGCAGAGGTTGCACCACCGGGGACCCCCCCATGGCTCCCCCCCGCTGGGCCAGAGATGGTGCCAGAAAAGGAGCGGGGGCAGCGGCTATACGGGTGACCTAGGTCACCACACAGGTGACACCTAATGTCACCACAGGCCGCGGCAAGATGACCTACCCCGCCACACAAGGCACACTTCTGCACCTTGCAGCCTGCGCTGAAGTGGCGGGGATCACCGCACCTGTGGCAGACCTTCGGTTGCCCCTGGTAGAAGATCTGGATTCCTGTCCCTCCCCAGAAATGCTGAGGAGGGGATGTGGGTGACCGTACCTCCTGAAACCTTCAACTTTACCATGAAGGTCCAGCCCCCTGACCAAATGCCAAACTCGTCCCTATTTTTCTTAGGGACGTCCGTGACTTCCCCATAACGGGAAAGCCACGTCATGATGTCGACCCCAGAGAGTGACTCGTTACTTGTCAGAACGGTCACCCTCTTTACACTATTTTGGCGAGACACCGCCTGTATGGCAAAGTCTCGCCAGCCGGGCTCCCCCTTTGCCAGTTCGAAATTCGACTAGAAAAGCTCTAGGCCCTCTGGCCGAACAAAACTGATATCGAAGAAGGAGGTGCCAAACGGATGAATCAGGGCAAAGATGTCCGTCACCCTGAAGTCCATCTTCAGAAGGAGCTCCACAACCCTCGCTCTTGGCGGGCACGCTTCACTGCCCCTCCACCGAAGACGGACCACATTCCGCCTGGCCACCCCCTGCCCGCTGTCGGGAGGGACCAAACCGTTTCCCCCTCCCTTTTATCTTGGAAGGCAGCCAGGCCGTATCTATCCAGCCAAAAGGCCAAGTCCACCTCTCTGCCCTCTACATTGATCGTCCGTTCTCCCTTTTTGAGGGCCTCCAGGAAACGGCGCCGCAAGACGCCATCCCTGAGGTCCAGAGGCGAGGAAACCCCTTGACCAGACCCTGAGGCTCCAGCCACCACCCCCGAATAACTCAGAGGACCGGCGGCTGGGGGGGCAGATGGACTGGCCCCCTCCCCCCTCCTTCCAGTACCCTCAGACACCCCATTCACACTTGCCACTTTAGACACACTGCCACCCGCATCCTCAACCGCAGACACTTCCATACCCACACCCTCCTCATCCACGCCATCAGTCACCCCACTCTCACTCACATGCACACTGGGGTCAATATTTTGCCTCACTTTTTGGGAACTTACAGATTTTAAACCGTTTCCACACTGCTACCGCCACCTACTGGTGGCATCTTCCCTGCCGGGGGGTTCTGTCCACACCGTGCTGCTGGCCCTTTAAGACCTGTGCTGCCATTGGGCTTCAGCAGCACTGCCTCCACAGCCTGCACAGAGCTGCCTTCTCTCCCACTGGCAGAGACCAAGCCAGGAGCAGTCCTGCCTCCAGCTCCATCCTGGCTCCTCCCCGGGCGCCCCCACCACAGGTAAGCCCCCAGACTCAGGGGACCCGGCCAGGCATGCGCCCTTGCTGCTGTCTGCTGCAGCTGCAGTTTCTGCTTCACTGCTGATCTTTACCATTTTTTTTTTCCTTTTGCTGGGAAGCCACGCCCCCAGCCTCCAGCTTCACAGCACAGAGGTCAGAAGCTGCACCCACATGGGCGGCGGGTGCCGAGGAGGCCACACCCCCCGAGACCGGCCGCAGCGGGACCCCCGGAGCCGACCCGGAGCCGGACCACCCCCAGGGGCCCCCCCGGCGGTACCAGTCCCCCGGGGCACAGCGCCCCCAACCACCACACCCTGGGCCACAAACAGCTTGGGCACAGCGACTCCGGCGGCCGGCCCCAGGCTAGGCCACTCCCCCTTAGCATTAACCGGTGGCGGGGCCCCCAGCCCAGACTTTACCGCAGACCCCGCCAGGGGAGCTGACCGCACCACCTGCTTTTTATGAGCCGGCTCTGCCAAAGCCACAGGCCCCGTCCCCTTCACTTTACTGGGTGCCTGGGTCCCCAGAAGCGATCCAGTAACGGATCCGTAAGTGGGGGACCCAGACACCACAGCGCTCACCGCCGGAGATGCGGTCCCGGCTGCCACTCTCTTGCCCACCACTGGGCCGCCCTCCACACCATGCTCCATATCAGACACGTCACTACCCCCTCCATTACCACAAACAGAGGCGGCGCCCTGCGTGTCATGGCCTGCAATCTCCCCGCTCCCTTGCTGCGGACCCACAACAGAGCCCGAGCCGGGGTGGGTAGCGGGTGCCGCACAGCGGGACCGGGGGGCCCCAGAGAGGGGGACATACACAAACTTCTGGACAACAGCTGTTTTTTTTTACCTTCTTCTTGGCTTTTCTCTTCATCCCCCTCCTGGTTGCCTCGTCATCGCAGATCTCATCCCCGAACCGCAGCTGGTTAAACCGGACCGGGGACTCGATCTGCCGGATCTGCTGCATGACGAGGCAGCCCCCCTCACTGCTGCTACTACCACCATCCTCATCCTCCCCCTCACACTCGCTGCCCTCTGAAGAGCCAGAATCTGGTGGAGAGAGCCACTTGCTCGGGGGCTATCCCGCTGTGCGACGCCTGGAGATCTCTTACCAGGCCACCAGGCGGTGAGTAGGGCACGACCTCCTCCTCGCATTCCTCTTCCTCCTCCTCCACCGCCTGGCTGAGGCTCCGTGGCCCCTCAGGAGCCCCTCCGGCCATGGCTCTGAACCGGTCGTCATTTTCCAGCTTTTCACGGAAGGGCCCGCTGCCGGCCAGGATCTCGCACCTCCGGGTTGCCAGGTCTTCTATGGCTCTCTGGATCTTTCTGACCGCGGCGGATAGCTCGGCCTTCTTATTGCCGGAGGCCCTGTTGGACCTCTCCTTAGCTACCCTCAACTCCCCCCAGAGGGATCTTAGCTTTCTTGAGGCGTCCTCATACTCACAGAGGTGCGCATGGACGCGGGAACCATAGACCACGGTGGTCTCTTTCGCCATCTTGGTGCCCCACTTTAGGGGCCCCGCTGCAGCACCCCTGCTCGTACTCGGCCTACCTCCGGGGGAAGGAGCCGCCGCGGCCATGGCCTCTGGGGTACTGCGGGTCCTCATGCTGGATCCTTTGCCAGATTTTGTTATCCTAGCCGGATTGGGAGTCCTCCCACCCCCCCGCCGGCTTGGACCGGGAGGTGGGAGCCGGGGCCCTGCCCCGGAGGCCAGTCCCAAGATGAGCCTTCTTTCCTGGGAAGGTGGCAGACAAAAAGTCCTGGATGGAAAAACCTCCCTTCCTGAGCAGCACACACAGGCACCACACTCAGACCGCACGGCAAGCTCCGCCCCTTCCTGTGGGATGGTCCAGAGCTGCACTCACTATTCTGCTGGTGCAGTCACTGTGGACATACATTACTGATGCTGAGTTACATCCTGTATTATACCCCAGAGCTGCACTCACTATTCTGCTGGTGCAGTCACTGTGTACATACATTACATTACTGAATCCTGAGTTTACATCCTGTATTATACTCCAGAGCTGCACTCACTATTCTGCTGGTGCAGTCACTGTGTACATACATTACATTACTGATCCTGAGTTACATCCTGTATTATACTCCAGAGCTGCACTCACTATTCTGCTGGTGCAGTCACTGTGTACATACATTACATTACTGATCCTGAGTTACATCCTGTATTATACTCCAGAGCTGCACTCACTATTCTGCTGGTGCAGTCACTGTGTACATACATTACATTACTGATCCTGAGTTACATCCTGTATTATACTCCAGAGCTGCACTCACTATTCTGCTGGTGCAGTCACTGTGTACATACATTACTGATCCTGAGTTACATCCTGTATTATACCCCAGAGCTGCACTCACTATTCTGCTGGTGCAGTCACTGTGTACATACATTACATTACTGATCCTGAGTTACATCCTGTATTATACTCTAGAGCTGCACTCACTAGTCTGCTGGTGGAGTCACTGTGTACATACATTACATTACTGACCCTGAGTTACATCCTGTATTATACCCCAGAACTGCACTCACTATTCTGCTGGTGCAGTCACTGTGTACATACATTACATTACTGATGCTGAGTTACATCCTGTATTATACCCAGACTGCACTCACTATTCTGCTGGTGCAGTCACTGTGTACATACATTACATTACTGATCCTGAGTTACATCCTGTATTATACTCCAGAGCTGCACTCACTATTCTGCTGGTGCAGTCACTGTGTACATACATTACTGATCCTGAGTTACATCCTGTATTATACTCCAGAGCTGCACTCACTATTCTGCTGGTGCAGTCACTGTGTACATACATTACTGATCCTGAGTTACATCCTGTATTATACCCAGAGCTGCACTCACTATTCTGCTGGTGCAGTCACTGTGTACATACATTACATTACTGATCCTGAGTTACATCCTGTATTATACTCTAGAGCTGCACTCACTTAGTCTGCTGGTGAGTCACTGTGTACATACATTACATTACTGACCCTGAGTTACATCCTGTATTATACCCCAGAACTGCACTCACTATTCTGCTGGTGCAGTCACTGTGTACATACATTACATTACTGATCCTGAGTTACATCCTGTATTATACTCCAGAGCTGCACTCACTATTCTGCTGGTGCAGTCACTGTGTACATACATTACATTACTGATCCTGAGTTACATCCTGTATTATACCCAGAACTGCACTCACTATTCTGCTGGTGCAGTCACTGTGTACATACATTACATTACTGATCCTGAGTTACATCCTGTATTATACTCCAGAGCTGCACTCACTATTCTGCTGGTGCAGTCACTGTGTACATACATTACATTACTGATCCTGAGTTACATCCTGTATTATACCCCAGAGCTGCACTCACTATTCTGCTGGTGCAGTCACTGTGTAATACATTACATTACTGATCCTGAGTTACATCCTGTATTATACTCCAGAGCTGCACTCACTATTCTGCTCGTGCAGTCACTGTATACATACATTACATTACTGATCCTGAGTTACATCCTGTATTGTACCCCAGAGCTGCACTCACTATTCTGCTGGTGCAGTCACTGTATACATACATTACATTACCTGAGTTACATCCTTTACCAGCTGATTACAGAGTGCAGCTCTGGAGGACAGACCTTTAGGATGTGTAATGCCTTCCTGCTCCCTCAGTCGCTGACTAGTGGGGACAGTCACTCACCCTCCGCTCTGCTCGCTCACTCTCCCGTCGGGGTAGGCGTCCTCCACAAACGTCTTATTCACCAGCCAGTAGACATTGTGGAACCTCGTGTACTTCGTCTGCGCGCTGCACAGGATTTGAAGACTTTTTCCTGAGGGGCAGCAGAATAAATGGTGAGAGCAAGAACGGAGCGAGCGGCAGCTCCAGAGACAACACAACTCATGGACAAGCAGAATTAGGAGTGCAGCTCTGGAGTAACGTACATGATTACTTTTCTATACTTCTGGTGTTCTCTGTCCTCAGTGCTGAATTATCGAAGAGTCACAAGGAAATACCCGGCGGAAAGGAAACCCGGAGAAATGGCCGTGGCGTCATCAGTACCACGGCCGCGGCGTCATCAGTACCACGGCCGCGGCGTCATCAGTACCACGGCCGCGGCGTCATCAGTACCACGGCCGCGGCGTCATCAGTACCACGGTCGCGGCGTCATCAGTACCACGGCCGCGGCCTCATCAGTACCACGGCCGCGGCATCATCAGTACCACGGCCGCGGCGTCATCAATACCACGGCCGTGGCGTCATCAGTACCACGGCCGCGGCGTCATCAGTACCACGGCCGCGGCGTCCTGGGAAGTTACATGTGACGGCGGAGACTCCATCACTTACTCTCCAACCCTTCCTGATTGGGCAGCCTTTTATTTTTGCTCTTTTGTTTTTCCTTTCTTTGCTCCAGAGTCCTGACTCTTCTGGTTCTTTTCTTCGCTGATGAGGCGCCTTCTTTTTGTGGGACGAGTTGTCGTTTTGAATGAGATCATTAATTTTTCCGCATAACAATGAAAACGGGAAAAAATTCCAGCTGCATCGAAATGGGACAAAAACTCCTGTTTCCGGCCGCGGATGTTTGTCGGCGTCCATTGTGCGGTAACAACACGCGGTCACAGGATCCACGAGCGGCTCCGAAACACAAACCTGCAGTTTTTTAACATTTAATAGTTTAAAAAAAAATTGAAAAAAAAAGAAAGAAAAATGTTGTAGTTTTGTTGCCATTTTCTAAGACACGAACGGTTTTATTTTCTGTTGCGCTGAGGTTTTATTCACTGCAATCTGGAGGAGATTATTATTATTATTATTATTTATTTATACAGCGCCATTAATTCCATGGTGCTGCACATGAGAAGGGGAAACATACAAAGTTATAGATATCGTTTACAGTAAACAAATTTACAATGACAGACTGGTGCAGAGGGGAGAGGACCCTGTCCTTGCGGACTTACATTCTACGGGATAATGGGGAAGAAACAGAAGGTCGGGGGTGCGGCAGCCCTGGTGGTGGTGAGGCGGCAGCTAGGGTGGCGGCAAGGCGGCAGCTCTGGTGGTGGCGGCGATGTGGCAGCTCTGGTGGTGGCGGCGTGGCGGCAGCTAGGATGGTGGCGGCGAGGCGGCAGCTCGGGTGGTGGCAAGGCGGCAGCTCGAGTGGTGGCGAGGCGGAAGCTCGGGTGGTGGCGGCGAGGCGGAATGGTTATTGCAGGCTGTAGGCTTTCCTGAAGAGATGGGTTTTCAGGTTCCATCTGAAGGATCCAAGGGTGGTGGATAATCGGACATGTTGAGGTGTGGAATTCCAGAGGATGGGGGATATTCGGGAGAAATCTTGGAGGCGGTTGTGTGAGGAACGAATAAGTGTGGAGGAGAGTAGGAGGTCTTGGGAGGATTGAAGATTACGTGAGGGAAGATATTGGGAGATTAGTTCAGAGATATAGGGAGGGGACAGGTTTTTTAGGTCAGTGTTAGTAGTTTGAACTGGATTCGTTGGGGAATTTGGAGCCAGTGGAGGGATTTGCAGAGGGGAGAAGCAGAGGAGTAGCGAGGGGAGAGGTGGATTAGTCAGGCAGCAGAGTTGAGGACAGACTGGAGTGGTGCAAGAGAGTTGGCAATCCAGGACAGGGCAAGGTCTTTGATGCCATGGGAAGAAAGAATCTGTAGCGGTAGGCAGTGGTTGACTGTTGTGAATGTGTTAGAAATTAATTCTGAGCAGAGGCTCCCTCTGGTGGTTACAAACAGTGCTGAACCATTCAGTGAGGATTGGCAATCAGGAGTTACAGACTGGTCTTATATAAGGGAGGTTCCCTCCCATCATGGTGGCCGGTGATACTGTTATGATTTGGTAGCTGAGAGCAGGCAAAAACGGCAATACACCAAAGAGGTTGGAATCTACTGGATTTCAGTACCCTGACTAACCACCACAACTAAAGGCAGCCGTGGAGCGTTCCTACGTTGGTCCTAGACGCCTCGTCACAGCCTGAGAGGTTAACTACACCTAAAGATAGAAAGAGGAAAGCTATCTGCCCCGGAGCAGATAGCTTTCCTCTTTCTATCTTTAGGTGTAGTTAACCTCTCAGGCTGTGACGAGGCGTCTAGGACCAACGTAGGAACGCTCCACGGCTGCCTTTAGTTGTGGTGGTTAGTCAGGGTACTGCAATCCAGTAGATTCCAACCTCTTTGGTGTATTGCCGTTTTTGCCTGCTCTCCTCAGCTACCAAATCATAACAGTCGACTGTGTCGAAGGCAGAGGACAGGTCAAGGAGGAGGAGGATGGAGAACTCTGTTAGCTTTGGCTGTGAGTAAATCATTAGTAATTTTGGTCAGGGCAGTTTCAGTGGAGTGATGGAGGCGGAAGCCAGATTGGAGGTTGTCAAGGAGAAAGTTGAGCGTGGACATGCTGCTCAAGGAGTTTGGAAGCAAACGGGAGCAATGATATTGGGCGATAGCTGGGCACAGCAGTTGGGTCAAGGTTTGTTTTTTTGAGGATGGGTGTGATGGTGGCATGTTTGAAGGCAGAGGGAAATGTACCAGAAGATAGTGATAGGTTGAAGAGATGGGTTAGTGCTGGGATGAGCGTGTTAGTGAGGTTGTGGAGCAGGTGGGAAGGAATGGGGTCAAGTGCACAGGTGGTAAGGTGTGATTTGAAAAGGAGATGAGTAAGCTCTCCTTCAGTGATGTTGGAGAGGGAGGTTATTAGGGAAGGACAGAGGTCTGGTATATCGAGTGGTTGGGGTGGTGGAACAGTAAAGGTTTGCCTTGTTTGGTCGATCTTGTTTTTGAAGTAGGTGGCAAAGTCCTCGGCAGAGATGAGGGGAGTTGGAGGTGGCAGTGGTGGGTGGAGGAGAGAGTTGAATGTGCTGAACAGTTTTTTTGGGTTGTAGGATAATGAAGATACAAGGTTTGTGAAATAGGTCTGCTTAGCAGAGGTAAGGGCTATTTTGAAGGCAAGTGTAGCTTGTTTGAAAGCAGTGAAGTCGTCTGGCAGTCGTGTTTTCTTCCAATGCCGCTCCGCGACCCTGGATGATTGTCGAAGTTTTTTGGTGAGATTGTTGTGCCAGGGTTGCCTATTGATTCGTCGCACTTTGCCATGCGTGAGAGGGGCGACTGAGTCTATGGCAGATGTGAGGGTCGTGTTATAGTAGATGCAGAGTTTCGGTAATGTTGTTTTGTTTTTTTTTTGTCGCAACACAGACAGCCACCATTTTCTTCTTTCAGTTTTGTTTTCTTTTCCCTCCTGATTGAGTTTGTTGTTTGGGTGAATATTTTGGTAAATTGTCCTTTACAGACGCAGCAACGCCAGAGACGCTGAATATTCATTCTTATGTATTAAAAAGAAGAGAAATGGTCTCCGAAAAGAACGTAACCTGCGAGCGCCTGATCACTGCTGCACATGGAAGGCCGGGGTCACACCTCCGAGTGCAATGCCAGAAACTCACCTCAAAACCCGGCACTGCCGCCGGCACTCGGACCGGAGCATAGAAGTACATGTAGCCACACACTCCACTCCTGAGTACCGGCGGCAGTGCCGGGTATTGAGGTGCTAGACTCCTGCAAGTTTCTTGCGAGTGTGACCACGGCCTTACACTTGTATCCTGCGGATTATGGTGACCGGACACAGGATGTGGAAAGGAATAGAAATCCCCCCCCCGGCGGAATAATTATAATCTCACACATATTATTACACAATAATATGATTCACTTGGAAGATAATCTGCTTATAGTAACGGCAGATGTGGAGTCTCTGTATACTTCTGTCAGACATAAGGACGGACTTAAGGCAGTGGAAGGGTTTTCGCATACGAGTGATCTAGATGCTTCTTTGGCTGACCTGATTCTGGTTTTACTTGAATTTCTTTTACATCATAATATATTTATTTTTAAAAATCAGATTTACCTCCAAATGCAGGGTACAGCCATGGGGCCTCCGGTGCCCCCTCGTATGCCAACCTTTTTTGGGGGCATAAGAAAAGGATGTTTTCAGGGTGACCTCATCCAGGAAGTGAACCATGTTCACAACTGGATGAGGCACGTGGATGATATTCTTTTTATCTGGGAAGGTAATGAAGCAGACTTGCATAGTTTGATGAATAAGTTGAATAACAATGACAACAATATCAAACTGACTTTTAATATTGGCAGAAGTTCTGAATTTTTGGATATTAAAATTGACAAGTCCTGAGGGCCGTCTACACACCGATATATTCAGGAAACCGACATCTACAAATTCTTTTCTTCAAGCCAATTCATGTCTTCCAACCTCTACCCTACGAGGGATCCCTATTTGTCAGTTCCTTCGGGCAAAAAGAATTTGTTCTGACAAAGAAAGCTTTGAAAGACAATCAGTGGATTTGACTAGAAGATTCATGGAGAGAGGCTATAGTAAACGTTCTATCAAAAGAGAAATATTTAGACTTGAGAGTCCTCAGTGGTTGATACCTTTTAAAAATCTGATTTACCTCCAAATGCAGGGTACAGCCATGGGGCCTCCGGTGCCCCCTCGTATGCCAACCTTTTTTGGGGGCATAAGAAAAGGATGTTTTCAGGGTGACCTCATCCAGGAAGTGAATCAAGTCACTGAGGACTCTCAAGTCTAAATATTTTTCTATCTACTGGCTAACACGGTATGAAGATACACATCTTTCCTCTATCAAAAGAGGTCACTTTAGAGCAGCCAATGCCACATGGAACCAACTTCTCTACGGTTCTTCTAGAGGACAAGCCAGTAATGATAAGAACACTCCGATACGCTTTGTGTCCAATTACAACAATCAGTGGTCTGCGCTGACGAATATCGTCTGTAAACATTGGGAAATCCTTATGGTGGACTCTACTTTAAGACGTATTTTGCCGTCCAAACCTGCTTTTGTGGCTAAAAGAGCTGCTAATCTTCAGGACATTCTGGTGAAAAGTCACTGTGAACCAGTAAGACAAAGTAAAGGACCCAATGTGGCCGCACGACCTAATGGCTTTTTCCCATGTGGGATGTGTAAGGGCGGCCTTAACCATGTTAATTCCATGACTTTTACTAACTTTGATGGTTCCCGTACATTTAAAGCACAATTGAGATCCCTACCTGGGCACTTTAAGCAATTTCATGGATGCAATGCAAAAGGTTTGATTTTATCAAAGGTGTGGATCAAGTCATGTTGGGTGCCCGGGGTGGGGATTTGAAACGTATACTCTCTCAAGTTGAGAGTAAATGGATATATGGACTGGGGACCTTGAGCTTTTCTGTAGTTCATGGAGTGGCATCTTCTTAATGGGGAGGTATCGGGTTTATGTATTTTAGCTTGGTGAATTAGAGTTTTATTATATGGTTTTAAAATGTATTTTTCAGTGACTTAGGAACCGAATATTGGTTTGATGGGTGGACGATGGTTTCATTGATCGAGGTGACGTCTTGGCCCCTACACCGGATTTTTTCCAAATCAGCAAATGAAGATATTGTGTGAAAGTTCTGAAGAGATCGGATCTCACGTGTTCCTTACATGGAACCTTCATCATGATCGGCTTTCCAGACCGCCGGGGAAATTGTGATAACATTGGACAGTCGGTTGCTTTGTCCGTGGGGGGTCATAGGGTGGGATGGCTGGGTTGTTATGGATTTTATAGGTCTTATAGGGGTTAATTTGGATATTTATGGGCACCTTTTTGGGTCTATGGTAATAATTATACTAGTATTTTGGTACCTTAATGTTTTAAGAACTAGCTACTTGAATATGTATTTATTATCTGTGCCTTTTAGTATTTATTTATAGTAATTTATTTTGTATGATTCATATCTGTTATCTAATTTTGGAGGCACCTGTCACTTTATAATATATTTATTATATATATTTACTATTTCTTTTCACCAGATTTATTTTCTTTGATATTTTGGGTTTATTTAATTTATTTTCACTTGGACTATTGCAATAAATCATTATTATTCTTCATTCACTCTTCTGTATTTAACATACACATTAATTTACAGTTTCCTCTTAATCATATTATCGGGTTCACATCTATTTAGCATTATATTCTTCAATGCACCGCGGTTATGAGGCGGCATATAGAAGTAATGCACGGTTTCCTTGCTTGTATATCTGCCGGTCTGGACAGTGCGCATGCTAGGGCGAAACGTGCGTTGGGGTGAAGGAGGTCTGTCGGTTGGCTCTGGCCCCACTTTGGTCCCTGTCCTAGTGCACAGCAGGTGAAAGCTTCCATTTGTGGATATTATTTATTACTGGGTGGATATGTTATGTTAGTCCATGCATGGAAATCCGTATATAGTTTTTCGCTCCATTCCTTGGGTGATATTCATGCAGTACGATGTGATGTCTATATAAGAAGTTCCTTTTATAGGGCAGGTATCGAAGTTGGAGGGTCTCGTATACAGATGTTTTCCCTCGTTATTCACAATGAAATCGGCTGTTATATTTATTACTATTATAATTAACTGCTTATGGGAATTGGCCACACTGGACGAGGTGGCTTTTCATTTCTATGCTATTCTGAGAGCCCCCCCTACTGGACATTTTGTTTTTCTTATATTTGTTTGTATTTTAATAATATTCTAATTAAAATTTGGTGTTTTTATTACTTATGGTTCGCTTCTTTGGGCTTCGGGTTTGGAAGTCCACTTATATTGTTGGAAGTGCTATATTTGGTATGATACAGCAGGACAAATGTAGATATTACTAATATTATTATACAAGCAGTATGACCACCGGGGGCGCCGTCTGACCGTAGGTAGGCACATACCATCCTTGGTGAGGACTGTGTTGTCTGCCGGGTCCAAAATCTTGGGAGAAGCTGCAATAAATGAGAGGAAGTCACAAAACCAAACTGCACCCACATGTGATATAGAGATTACATACCTGTATACCGTATATATCACCCCACACCTTATAATACAAGACCAGCATTATGGTGACCTGTATACAGCGGCTCCCCCTAGTGGTGGCTGCAGACAGGATCTTATCATGTATCTCTGTATACAGGGAGCTCCCCCTAGTGGTGGCTGCAGACAGGATCTTATCATGTATCTCTGTATACAGGGAGCTCCCCCTAGTGGTGGCTCAGACAGGATCTTATCATGTATCTCTGTATACAGGGAGCTCGCCCTAGTGGTGGCTGCAGACAGGATCTTATCATGTATCTCTGTATACAGGGAGCTCACCCTAGTGGTGGCTTCAGACGAATATTATCATGTATCTCTGTATACAGGGAGCTCCCCTAGTGGTGGCTGCAGACAGGACTTATCATGTATCTCTGTATACAGGAAGCTCCCCCTAGTGGTGCTGCAGACAGAATCTAATCATGTATCTCTGTATACAGGGAGCTTCCCCTAGTGGTGGCTGCAGACAGGAACTTATCATGTATCTCTGTATACAGGGAGCTCCCCCTAGTGGTGACTGCAGACAGAACTTATCATGTATCTCTGTATACAGGGAGCTCCCCCTAGTGGTGGCTGCAGACAGGAACTTATCATATATCTCTGTATACAGGGAGCTCCCCCTAGTGGTGGCTGCAGACAGGAACTTATCATGTATCTCTGTATACAGGAGCTCCCCCTAGTGGTGCTGCAGACAGGATCTTATCATGTTTCTCTGTATACAGGGAGCTCCCCTAGTGGTGGCTGCAGACAGAATCTATCATGTATCTCTGTATACAGGGAGCTTCCCCTAGTGGTGGCTGCAGACAGGAACTTATCATGTATCTCTGTATACAGGGAGCTCCCCCTAGTGGTGGCTGCAGACAGGAACTTATCATGTAACTCTGTATACAGGGAGCTCCCCCTAGTGGTGGCTGCAGACAGAAGCTTATCATCTATCTCTGTATAAGGGAGGTCCCCCTAGTGGTGACTGCAGACAGGATCTATATGTATCTCTGTATACAGGGAGCTCCCCCTAGTGGTGGCTGCAGACAGAATCTTATCATGTATCTCTGTATACAGGAGCTCCCCCTAGTGGTGACTGCAGACAGGATCTTATCATGTATCTCTGTATACAGGGAGCTCCCCCTAGTGGTGGCTGCAGACAGAATCTTATCATGTATCTCTGTATACAGGGAGCTCCCCCTAGTGGTGGCTGCAGACAGGATCTTATCATGTATCTCTGTATACAGGGAGCTCCCCCTAGTGGTGGCTGCAGACAGGATCTTATCATGTATCTCTGTATACAGGGAGCTCCCCTAGTGGTGGCTGCAGACAGGAATCTATCATGTATCTCTGTATACAGGAGCTCCCCCTAGTGGTGGCTGCAGACAGGGAAACTTATCATGTATCTCTGTATACAGGGAGCTCCCCCTAGTGGTGGCTGCAGACAGAATCTTATCATGTATCTCTGTATACAGGGAGCTCCCCCTAGTGGTGGCTGCAGACAGGATCTTATCATGTATCTCTGTATACAGGGAGCTCCCCCTAGTGGTGGCTGCAGACAGGATCTTATCATGTATCTCTGTATACAGGGAGCTCCCCCTAGTGGTGGCTGCAGACAGGATCTTATCATGTATCTCTGTATACAGGGAGCTCCCCCTAGTGGTGGCTGCAGACAGAATCTTATCATGTATCTCTGTATACAGGGAGCTCCCCTAGTGGTGGTGCAGACAGAATCTTATCATGTATCTCTGTATACAGGAGCTCCCCCTAGTGGTGGCTGCAGACAGGATCTTATCATGTATCTCTGTATACAGGGAGCTCCCCCTAGTGGTGACTGCAGACAGGATCTTATCATGTATCTCTGTATACAGGGAGCTCCCCTAGTGGTGGCTGCAGACAGGAATCTTATCATGTATCTCTGTATACAGGGAGCTCCCCCTAGTGGTGGCTGCAGACAGAACTTATCATGTATCTCTGTATACAGGGAGCTCCCCTAGTGGTGACTGCAGACAGATCTTATCATGTATCTCTGTATACAGGGAGCTCCCCCTAGTGGTGCTGCAGACAGATCTTATCATGTATCTCTGTATACAGGGAGCTCCCCCTAGTGGTGCTGCAGACAGGGAAACTTATCATGTATCTCTGTATACAGGGAGCTCCCCTAGTGGTGGCTGGGGGGGGGGGGGGGGGGGGGGGGGGGGGGGGGGGGGGGGGGGGGGGGGGGGGGGGGGGGGGGGGGGGGGGGGGGGGGGGGGGGGGGGGGGGGGGGGGGGGGGGGGGGGGGCCCCCCCCCCCCCCCCCCCCCCCCCCCCCCCCCCCCCCCCCCCCCCCCCCCCCCCCCCCCCCCCCCCCCCCCCCCCCCCCCCCCCCCCCCCCCCCCCCCCCCCCCCCCCCCCCCCCCCCAGTGGTGGCTGCAGACAGATCTATCATGTATCTTAACAGGGACTCCCCCTATGGCTGCAGCAGATCTTATATGTATCTCGTACAGGACTCCCTATGGAGAGACGATCTTATCATTATCTCGTATAAGGAGCTCCCCCTAGTGTGCGCAGACAGACTATCATGTCTCGAACAGAGCTCCCTATGGTGCGCAGCAGACTTATCATGATCTTGTAACAGGGAGCCCCGTGGTGCTGCAGCGACTTATCATATCTTAACAGGAGCCCCTAGGCTGAGAAGATCTAATGTATCTCTAAAGAGCTCCCCTATGGCTGCAGACAGAATTACATTATCTGTATACAGGAGCCCCCCTAGTGGCTGCAGACGATTATCGTATCTCGTTCAGGATCCCTGTGACTGCAGAAGCTATGTTTTTAACAGGCTCCCATGTGCTGCTTTCATGTATCCTGTAACAGGACTCCCCTGGTGCAGACAGATTTATCATATCCTGTAACAGGGACTCCCTATGTGGCTGCAGAGGTCTATCAGTATCTCGTACAGGACTCCCTAGTGGGCGCAAAGTTATATTCTTATACAGAGCCCCCTAGTGGTGCGCACGATCTACATGTACTGTATACGACTCCCATGGGCTGCAACATCTCATTATGTACAGGAGCTCCGTGGCGCAGACAGAACTATCATGTACTGTATCGCCCCTAGTGGCGCAGCAGCTTAATTCTCTATACGGAGCTCCCTAGGGGCTGCACAGACTATTGTTCTTAACAGAGCTCCCTATGCTGCAGACAGATTATCATGTTCCTGTAAAGGGAGCTCCCTACTCCCCTAGTGGTGGACTGCAGACAGAATCTTATCATGTTATCTCTGTATACAGGGAGCTCCCCCTAGTGGTGGCTGCAGACAGGATCTTATCATGTATCTCTGTATACAGGGAGCTCCCCCTAGTGGTGGCTGCAGACAGGATCTATCATGTATCTCTGTATACAGGGAGCTCCCCCTAGTGGTGGCTGCAGACAGGATCTTATCATGTATCTCTGTATACAGGAGCTCCCCCTAGTGGTGGCTGCAGACAGAATCTTATCATGTATCTCTGTATACAGGGAGCTCCCCCTAGTGGTGGCTGCAGACAGGATCTATCATGTATCTCTGT
>JARQOD010008843.1:20851-33890 GCA_033576555.1 Oophaga sylvatica
GGAGCGGGGGTGGTGACTCACAGCCTGGGCGAGGTGGTGACATCACGCCTGGAGCGAGGTGGTAATCACGCCTGGAGCGAGGTTAGGCTCACAGCCTGGAGCGAGGGGTGAATCCAGCTGGGCGAGGTGGGACATCACGCTGGAGCGGGGTGGTGACATCACAGCCTGGAGCGAGGTAGTGACATCACAGCCTGGAGTGAGGTGGTGACATCACAGCCTGGAGCGAGGTAGTGACATCACAGCCTGGAGAGAGGTGGTGACATCACAGCCTGGAGCGAGATGGTGACATCACAGCCTGGAGAGAGGTGGTGACATCACAGCCTGGAGCAAGGTAGTTCCTCCTAGGGAGACAAGGGGAAGGGACCTAGAGAGGGAACACCACCATCAGATCAATTATGAATTACACTATGCTACTCTATCCGAGTGTCTACGGATGAAGAGGATCCCAAGAGGGCTGAGGGTACCACTGCAACCTACTCTTTTCCGTGACTCTACAGATTTTTGTCTCAAATTCGAACAGAACCTAAATAAATGTTCGTTCGATCTCATGACTTTAACGATTGAACATCTCCAACTGGCCATCACAAAAACCAAAGAGGAGATCACGAAACATTGAGGCCCAGCTTACCTCAATAGGGACCTATGAGGAACTAGCTACATTAAAGGCAGAATCAAGTCAGTGACTGATCAACACAGAAAGGACACTGAACATAGGAAAAGGATCAAGTTCCAACGGGACGCAGACGATTACGAACAGGGCCGTGTATATTGCTGGCAATTTAATAATAACTTTCGTTCATCCTACACTAGGTCCAACTATAGATCCTCTACGGATCTGTCTACATCAGGATCTGAGTCAGAACGGAGGGATCCTCGTCCAGGACCAAGTCGTTTTTTAAGCCAAAAAACCAGGCGCCAACGAGGAAGAGGATATGGAGAGGACAGCGCAAGAAGGGACACAGACCAGAGGGTGACCCATTCACAGGTACCTGCCCATTGGTCACCAATATATCGTCACGGACTCTAAGTATAGCAGAATATCATTTACTCCAGAGGGGATTGTCATTCTGACCAGCATATCGATTGAATACATTTAACCTCGATATGGAACTACAAAGGTTCTTTCGTAGCCTTCAGCTTAAGGTTCACTTTGCTAATAAATCATATAATATACCAGATCCACCACGAGATCATCGTTCTCTTTCTATTACTAACCTGGGCCTCCGCACAAAAAGCATCTATGTTCCTCCACGGGGGTCACATGCGCTTTGGAAGCATTCATTGAATTTGTGGATTCTGCCTCTAGACAACTTAGACACGATATGGAAAACGGGAAGTTACATTACAATCCTAATCTTAGCCCCGTAGACCAACAGGCCTTACGGTCCCTTCGTGAAGATAAAAAGATCATTATGAAGCCCGCCGACAAGGGGGCTCTATAGTGGTCATGAACAAATCTGACTACCTACGGGAAATTTATCGCCAACTCAATGATGACTCGGTGTATGTAAAATTGACTAGGGATCCTACCCGTGAGATTAATAGCCTAATTGAGGTTATTCTGACCACTTACTCTAACTCGGGTGTCATAGATTCCAAAACCAGGGAATACTTCACCAAGAAGAATCCAATTACGCCCATTTTTTACACATTGCCTAAGATACACAAGAGTCTTGAAAATCCCCCCGGCAGACTTATAGTCGCCTCCACCGAATCCATCCTCTCTCCCCACTATCGATATTCCTGGAAAAAAATCCTCACCCCACTTGTTCGGGAGGTACCCTCCTTCATCCTTGACACTGGCGATTTCCTAGAAAGGATAAGCTCCTTGGGCCCTCTACCAGAATCAGCTATTCTAGTCACTTTAGACGTTAAAGATCTATATACGTCAATACCACATACACAGGGAATTTCCTGTGCCAGACAGCTACTGGAATCAGCACAATGACTCAATACAGTTTTGTCTTGAACTTCTGACCTTAGTTCTTACCAAGAACTTTTTTCTATTTGAAGAAATTTTCTATATGCAGATCAAGGGAACAGCTATGGGGTCCAATGTGGCCCCTCGTTACGCAATCTGTTACATGGCTAAATTTGAGGAAGAGGTTGTCTACACCGACCCCCTCTTCTGTACACATGGTCGACTATGGAAAAGATATACAGACGATATAATTTGCATTTGGGAGAGACCTGAATCCACCCTACAACAATTCTTTGAAAAACTAAATATGGCATGGCCAGGCCCTTTATTTACCATGTCTGAAAGTCGAGAGAAGGTCAACTTCCTCGATACCTCGAGGTGGTGACATCACAGCCTGGAGCGAGGTGGTGACATCACAGCCTGGAGCATGGTGAAGACATCACAGCCTGGAGCGTGGTGATGATATCACAGCCTGGAGCATTGTGGTGACATCACAGCCTGGAGCGAGGTGGTGACATCACAGCCTGGAGCGAGGTGATGACATCACAGCCTGGAGCATGGTGGTGGTGAGGACATCACAGCCTGGAGCGAGGTGGTGACATCACATCCTGGAGCTGGTGGTGACATCACAGCCTGGAGCGAGGTGGTGACATCACAGCCTGGAGCGAGGTGGTGACATCACAGCAGGGAGCGAGGTGGTGACATCACAGCCTGGAGCGAGGTGGTGACATCACAGCCTGGAGCGTGGTGATGACATCACAGCCTGGAGCGTGGTGAGGAGATCACAGCCTGGAGCGTGGTGGGAGATCACAGCCTGGAGCATTGTGGTGACATCACAGCCTGGAGCGAGGTAGTGACATCACAGCCTAGAGCAACGTGGTGGTGACATCACAGCCTGGAGCGTGGTGGTGGTGACATCACAGCCTGGAGCATTGTGGTGATATCACAACCTAGAGCGAGATGGTGACATCACAGCTTGGAGCGAGATGGTGACATCACAGCCTGGAGCGAGATGGTGACATCACAGCCTGGAGCGAGGTGGTGACATCACAGCCTGGAGCGAGGTGGTGACATCACAGCCTGGAGCGTGGTGGTGGTGGTGACATCACAGCCTGGACGAGGTGGTGACATCACAGCCTGGAGCTGTGGTGGTGGTGACATCACAGCCTGGAGCGAGGTGGTGACATCACAGCCTGGAGCGTGGTGGTGGTGACATCACAGCCTGGAGCATGGTGGTGGTGGTGACATCACAGCCTGGATCGAGGTGGTGACATCACAGCCTGGAGCGTGGTGGTGGTGACATCACAGCTTGGAGCGAGGTGGTGGTGACATCACAGCCTGGAGCGAGGTGGTGACATCACAGCCTGGAGCGAGTGGTGGTGACATCACAGCCTGGAGCGAGGTGGTGACATCACAGCCTGGAGCGTGGTGGTGGTGACATCACAGCCTGGAGCGTGGTGGTGACATCACAGCCTGGAGCGTGGTGGTGGTGACATTACAGCCTGAAACGAGGTGGTGACATCACAGCCTGGAGCGAGGTGGTGGTGGTGGTAAAGTGACATCATGGCTGACATTAACCCATAACTGCCCAAACTTCTGCCTGCTGAGCTGTGTATCTAATCCTCTCCTGTGTGATACTGACTGCTGAGCCGTGTATCTAATCCTCTCCTGTGTGATACTGACTGCTGAGCCGTGTATCTAATCTTCTCCTGTGTGATACTGACTGCTGAGCCGTGTATCTAATCCTCTCCTGTGTGATACTGACTGCTGAGCTGTGTATCTAATCCTCTCCTGTGTGATACTGATTGCTGAGCCGTGTATCTAATCCTCTCCTGTGTGATACTGTCTGCTGAGCCGTGTATCTAATCTCTACTGTGTGATACTGACTGCTGAGCCGTGTATCTAATCCTCTCCTGTGTGATACTGACTGCTGAGCCGTGTATCTAATCCTCTCCTGTGTGATACTGACTGCTGAGCCGTGTATCTAATCCTCTCCTGTGTGATACTGACTGCTGAGCCGTGTATCTAATCCTCTCCTGTGTGATACTGACTGCTGAGCTGTGTATCTAATCCTCTCCTGTGTGATACTGACTGCTGAGCCGTGTATCTAATCTCTCCTGTGTGATACTGTCTCCTGAGTTGTGTATCTAATCCTCTCCTGTGTGATACTGTCTGCTGAGCTTTGTATCTAATCCTATCCTGTGTGATACTGACTGCTGAGCCGTGTATCTAATCCTATCCTGTGTGATACTGATGCTGCCTGTATCTTTCCGTTGATACCTCACCTATATCTCTGTCCTGTGTGATACTGACTGCTGAGCCGTGTATCTAATCCTCTCCTGTGTGATACTGACTGCTGAGCCGTGTATCTAATCCTATCCTCTGTGATACTGGCTGCTGAGCCGTGTATCTAATCCTCTCCTGTGTGATACTGACTGCTGAGCCGTGTATCTAATCCTATCCTGTGTTATACTGACTGCTGAGCCGTGTATCTAATCCTATCCTGTGTGATACTGTGTGCTGAGCCGTGTATCTAATCCTCTCCTGTGTGATACTGACTGCTGAGCAGTGTATCTAATCCTCTCCTGTGTGATACTGACTGCTGTAGCCGTGTATCTAATCCTATCCTGTGTTATACTGACTGCTGAGCCGTGTATCTAATCCTCTCCTGTGTGATACAGTCTGCTGAGCTGTGTATCTAATCCTCTCCTGTGTGATACTGACTGCTGATCTGTGTATCTAATCCTCTCCTGTGTGATACTGTCTGCTGAGCTGTGTATCTAATCCTATCCTGTGTTATACTGACTGCTGAGCCGTGTATCTAATCCTATCCTGTGTGATACTGTGTGCTGAGCCGTGTATCTAATCCTCTCCTGTGTGATACTGACTGCTGAGCAGTGTATCTAATCCTCTCCTGTGTGATACTGACTGCTGAGCCGTGTATCTAATCCTATCCTGTGTTATACTGACTGCTGAGCCGTGTATCTAATCCTCTCCTGTGTGATACTGTCTGCTGAGCCGTGTATCTAATCCTCTCCTGTGTGATACTGTGTGCTGAGCCGTGTATCTAATCCTATCCTGTGTGATACTGACTGCTGAGCCGTGTATCTAATCCTCCTCCTGTGTTAATCACTGACTTGCTGAGCCGTGTATCTACATCCTTGCTGTGTGATACTGACTGCTGAGCCGTGTATCTAATCCTCTCCTGTGTGATACTGTCTGCTGAGCCGTGTATCTAATCCTCTCCTGTGTGATACTGTGCTGAGCCGTGTATCTCATCCCTTGCTGTGTGATACTGACTGCTGAGCCGTGTATCTAATCCTCTCCTGTGATGTGATACTGTGCTGCTGAGCCGTGTATCTAATCCTCTCCTGTGTGATACTGTCTGCTGAGCCGTGTATCTAATCCTCTCCTGTGTGATACTGCTGCTGAGCCGTGTATCTAATCCTCTCCTGTGTGATACTGTGTGCTGAGCCGTGTATCTAATCCTATCCTGTGTGATACTGACTGCTGAGCTGTGTATCTAATCCTCTCCTGTGTGATACTGACTGCTGAGCCGTGTATCTAATCCTCTCCTGTGTATGTTGGGTGATACTTGTGATGCTGAGCCGTGTATCTAATCCTCTCCTGTGTGATACTGTGCTGAGCCGTGTATCTAATCCTCTCCTGTGTGATACTGTGTGCTGAGCCGTGTATCTAATCCTCTCCTGTGTGATACGTGACTGCTGAGCCGTGTATCTAATCCTCATCCTGTGTGATACTGTCTGCTGAGCTGTGTATCTTATCCTATCCTGTGTGATACTGTCTGCTGAGCCGTGTATCTAATCCTCTCCTGTGTGATACTGTCTGCTGAGCCGTGTATCTAATCCTTCCTGTGTGATACTGTCTGCTGAGCTGTGTATCTAATCCTGTCCTGTGTGATACTGTGCTGACTGTGTATCTAATCCTATCCTGTGTGATACTGACTGCTGAGCCGTGTATCTAATCCTCTCCTGTTGTGATACTGACTGCTGAGCGTGTATCTAATCCTATCCTGTGTGATACTGACTGCTGAGCTGTGTATCTAATCCTCTCCTGTGTGATACTGACTGCTGAGCCGTGTATCTAATCCTATCCTGTGAGTGATACTGTTGCTGAGCCGTGTATCTAATCCTATCCTGTGATACTGACTGCTGAGCCGTGTATCTAATCCTCTCCTGTGATAACTGTGTGCTGAGCCGTGTATCTAATCCTCTCCTGTGTGATACTGTGCTGAGCCGTGTATCTAATCCTCTCCTGTGTGATACTGACTGCTGAGCCGTGTATCTCATCCCTTGCTGTGTGATACTGATGACGGAGTGTGTCGCGGTACAGTCACTCGTGGGGAGCTCGTGGTTTCCTTTGGTCACGTGTCTCCGCGCTGCTCCTATAAGTCGCAGTCAGCGCTGCTGTCAGTCACCGTCATGCAGCAGTCGGTGGGGAGGACAGAGCGCGGCTCGGCACAAGGTGAGACTCTGGACTCAGCTCTCGCTGTAGTGGCTGCTGTTGACTCTAGGAGGCGCCATCGCTATTAGTAATCTGTAAAAAAAGGCCAAAGAATCGGAACAGAAAACCTGATGGAAATCAGTCGCTGCTTTAATAGAATTGTGTTTTGTATTTTTTTTTCCTCCGCTGCTGTCAGTCTGGAGCTCGAGTCCCATAGACAGATTATAGGGTTCGGTGCAATCTGCGACCTCGAGCACCGACCGCCATAAACAGCAGCAAGCGAGGCGGGGGGGATCGTCTGTAATAATGATTATCGGCTACTGCCTCTTTATAGTGCACAGACTTGTTTTATGTTCTCCAATCACATCCAAAGCTGCACTAATATCTCTCTGGTGGTCCTGGAAACAGACGGCAGTTCATCTACACTTTGCCTTAGAGTTACCAGCAGAATTCTGAATACAGCTCTGGAGTATAAGATATTAATGAAGGTCCTATCACTGCTGTGCTGGCGTGACATTTCCTTCACACATTGTCACTGGAGGCATCTAGTGATGTCGGGACACGGAGAGTTCCTAAAAGGGCCACTGCACAGGTCCTAATGTGATGCGGGGTCCGCTGAACGTCTCCCTCTGTTACAGGTCGGGTGAGGATTCTCGGATCGTCTCTATTCTCTACACTGCTGATCTACACATTAATCAACATGACAGGAGGTAAGAATCAAAGTATAAGCTCCATTATACTGCGACCTGCAACATGCAGACACCCGAGAATTACCTACAGAGCCATCCACCACTAGGGGGAGCTCCCTGTATAAGAGATACATGATAAGATCCTGTCTGCAGCCACCACTAGGGGGAGCTCCCTGTATACAGAGACATATGATAAGATTACTGTCTGCAGCCACCACTAGGGGGAGCTCCCTGTATACAGAGACATATGATAAGATACCTGTCTGCAGCACCACTAGGGGGAGCTCCCTGTGTACAGAGACATATGATAAGATTCTGTCTGCAGCCACCACTAGGGGGAGCTCCCTTATACAGAGATACATGATAAGATCCTGCTGCAGCCACCACTAGGGGGAGCTCCCTGTATACAGAGATACATGATAAGATCCTGTCTGCAGCCACCACTAGGGGGAGCTCCCTGTATACAGAGATACATGATAAGATCCTGTCTGCAGCCACCACTAGGGGGAGCTCCCTGTATACAGAGATACATGATAAGATCCTGTCTGCAGCCACCACTAGGGGAGCTCCCTGTATACAGATACATGATAAGATTCTGTCTGCAGCACCACTAGGGGGAGCTCCCTGTATACAGAGAACATGATAAGATCCTGTCTGCAGTCCACCACTAGGGGGAGCTCCCTGTATACAGAGCAACATATAAGATTCTGTCTGCAGCTACACTAGGGGGAGCTCCCTGTATAGAGATACATGATAAGATCCTGTCTGCAGCCACCACTAGGGGGGAGCTCTCTATATACAAAGATACATGATAAGATTCTGTCTGCAGCCACCACTAGGGGAGCTCCTGTATACAGAGATACATGATAAGATCCTGTCTGCAGCCACCACTAGGGGGAGCTCCCTGTATACAGAGATACATGATAAGTTCCTGTCTGCAGCACCACTAGGGGGAGCTCCCTGTATACAGAGATACATGATAAGATCCTGTCTGCAGCCACCACTAGGGGGAGCTCCCTGTATACAGAGATACATGATAAGATCCTGTCTGCAGCCACCACTAGGGGGAGCTCCCTGTATACAGAGATACATGATAAGATCCTGTCTGCAGCCACCACTAGGGGGAGCTCCCTGTATACAGAGATACATGATAAGCAGCCACACCACTAGGGGAGCTCCCTGTATACAGAGATACATAATAAGATCCTGTCTGCAGCCACCACTAGGGGGAGCTCCCTGTATACAGAGATACATGATAAGATCCTGTCTGCAGCCACCACTAGGGGGAGCTCCCTGTATACAGAGATACATGATAAGATCCTGTCTGCAGCCACCACTAGGGGGAGCTCCCTGTATACAGAGATACATGATAAGATCCTGTCTGCAGCCACCACTAGGGGGGCTCCCTGTTTACAAGAAAAAAAAAATTTTTCCTGTCTGCAGCCCCCCTGGGGGGGTTTCCTGAAAGGGGGAAAAAAAATTTTAAAAGTTTCCTGTCGCCCCCCTTTTTGGGGGATCCCGAATAAAAGGAAAACTTAAAAAAACCTGTCTGCACCCCATAGGGGAGCCCCCTGTATAAAAAAATACATGTAACCGCACCCCACAAAGGGGGAGTTTCCCTGAAATACAAAAGATCTGATAAATCCTGCTGCAGCCCCCCCTAGGGGGCCCCCTGTTTTAACGGAAACAGTAAGTTTCGTCGCACCCCCCAAAAACCCAAAGGGGGACCCCCCTGAAACGGGAAAATGAAAGTTTGTTACAGTAAAAAGGGGGGCCCCCCAAAATCGAGAAGGGGGAAAATCCTGTTAACCCCAAAAGGGGGGGGAAAGCCCCTTTCAGAAACTGAAAAGTCCTGTTCAAACTGGGGGGCCCCCCCGTTAAAAAAAACCCCTAAAAAGGTCCGTTCAGTAAAGGGGGGGAGCTCCCTGAAAAGGGGGTAAAAATTTAAAGTTGTTGAGCCCCCTTTTGGGGGGACCCCCCGATAAAGTCTGTAAACCTGGAGCCCCCTTTGGGGGCCCCCCCCTGATAAAAATCTTTCAGCCCCAAATAGGGGGAGCTCCCTTTTAACGAAAAACCTGAAAAGACCCGTTGCAGCCCCCGGGGGAGCCCCCTTTTTTACAGAGATCATGAAAAACCCTGTTCAGCCCCACTGGGGGGCCCCTTAAAAGAATACATAAAAGGGGAGCCACCACTGGGGGGGGAGCTCCCTTTTTTGGGGAACGATAAGTCCCTGCAGCCACCCAGGGGGGGGGAGCCCCCTGATACGAGAAACATGATAAGTTTCTGTCTGCACCCCATGGGGGGTTTTTCCCTTTATACAAGTCAGAAAAAGTTTGTCTCAGCCACCCCTAGGGGGGCCCCCCTTAAACAGAGATACTAAAACCCGTCTGCAGCCCCCACGGGGGGGAGCCCCCCTGTATACGAGATAAAAAAAAAATTTTTCTTTCCAGTCCCCAGGGGGGGGACCCCCCTTTTATAAAGAAAACAGAAAAGACCCCCCTCCCCCCACCACTAGGGGGGGGCTCCCTGTATACAGAGAAACAAAAGTTTTGTCTGCAGCCACCTGGGGGGGACTCCCTTTACAGAGAAATGTGTTCTGTCTCAGCCCACTGGGGGGAACCCCCCTTTTAAAACAGAGATACTAATAAGTTCTGCCCTGTACCACCAAGGGGGCCCCCTGTTCAGAGATACTGAAAAAATTTTCCCCCACCCCCACTGGGGGGAGTCCCTGTAAAAGAAAAAATGAAAAATTCTTTCTGCACCCCCACTGGGGGAGCCCCTTTAAACAGAATACATGATAAGTTTCTGTTCCAGCAAAACTGGGGGTTTCCTGTATACGGGAAAAATAAAAAATCCTTTGCAGCACCATGGGGGCCCCCTAAAAGAGTTTTTTTATAAGATTTGTCTGCAGTCCCCCGGGGGGGGGCCCCTGTATACAAAATACTTTAAAAATTTCTTTTTTGCGCCCCACTAGGGGGGAGCCCCTTTACGGGTAAAAAACCCTGCTGCAGCCACCACTAGGGGCCCCTTTTTAAAACAAAAAAATTTTGAATTCCGTTTTGCAGCCCCACTGGGGGGACCCCCGGGTTTTTAAAAACCCCAAGGGGGGATAGATTAATTAAGCCCTTCTCCCCCGGGGGGGCCGGCCCCACCCACTGGGGGGGGCTCCCTTTTTCAGAGATCATGATAATTTCCTGTCTGCAGCCCCATAGGGGAGCTTTTTTGAAAAAAAGAAAATGATAACCCTGGACCACCCTAGGGGGACCCCCCTGAAAAAACGAGGGATAAAGTTTTAAAGATTTTTTCCCTGCACCCCCTTTACCCCCCAAAGGGGAGCCCCCTGTTCAGAAAACTGAAAGGAAAAAATTCCCCCTTTTTGACCCAAAAAACCCTAAGGGGGGAGCCCCCTTTGGAAAAAATTTCCCCCGGGGGAGAAAAAATTTTTTTTAAAGATTTTTTGGGCACCCCCCCAAGGGGGACCCCCCTTATAAGTTTTTCCCCCAATGGGGAAATTTCCCGTTTTTGACCCTCAAAAAAGGGGGAGCCCCCTTTGTTACAGAGTACATGAAAAATTCCCCCCCGGGGGGACCTGCGGGCCACCCCCAGGGGGAGCCCCTGTATAAGAGAAAAAAAACCCTGTCTGCCCCCCCACTAGGGGAGCCCCCCTAAAAACAGAGATACATGTTAAAAAACCCTGTTCCCCCACCCTGGGGGAGCCCCCCTTTTTATACAGAGTTTACAAATAACCCCGCCCCCTAGGGGAGCCCCCGTTACAGAATACATATAAGCCCGCGCACCCACCATGGGGGAAAAGCTCCCTGTAAAAAGAACATGAAAAGCCCCCTGTCTCCCCCCCACCCTGGGGGGGGGGCCCCCTTTTAAAAAAAACATGAAAAATTTTCCGTCTGCAGCCACAAAGGGGGCCCCCGGTATAAGTTAGGGGGAAAAGCCCCTTTGCAGCCCCACTAGGGGAGCCCCCTGTATACAGAGATTTGATAATTTTCCCTGCGGCCCAAATGGGGGGGGCCCCTGTATACGAATAAAAGATAACCCTGTTGCCCCACCACGGGGGGAAGCTCCCGAATAAAAGGATACATGAAAATTTTCCTTTTGAAGCCACCACTAGGGGGGTTTTCCCGTATACAGAGTTTTTTTTCCCCCCAGGGGGCCCCTTAAAATTTAATTCCCGGGTTGAGCCCCACTGGGGGGGCCCTTTTTTAAAGAATACATGAAAAATTTCGTCCCCCCCCCCACTAGGGGGATATTTTAACAGGTTACTGAAAAGTTTTGGGGAGCCCCCCAAGGGGGACCCCCCTGTTAAAAGGAAAAAGTAAGTTCTTTTGAGCCCCCCCTAGGGGAGCTCCCTAAAAACAGGATATTTTTTAAAAGCCCTGCCCGCAGCCCATGGGGGGAGCTCCCTGTATACAGAATACATGAAAAGATTGTTGCAGCCCCCACAGGGGGACCCCCTGTATCAGAGTAATGAAAAGCCCCTGTCTCCCAGCCAATGGGGGGGCTCCCTGTTAAAGGTTTAATAAAAATTTTGCGCCACCAGGGGGGGGAAGCCCCTGTTACAGAGATACATGAAAAACCCTGTTGCAGCCCCACTTGGGGGGCTCCCTGTATACAGAGTTAAAGAAAATTTTCCTTTTTCTGCGCCCCACTAGGGGGCCCCCCTGAAACAGAGATCTGATAAATCCGTTGCAGCCACCACTAGGGGGACTCCCTGATACGGGGGTTTACATGATAAGACCTGTCGCAGCCACCACTGGGGGGAGGGCCCCTGAAATACAGAGAAAAATGAAAAGGGATCCTGCCCGCACCCCCCAAAACTGGGGGGGGCCCCCCCTTTTAAATACAGAGATACTTGAAAAGGGCCCTGTCGGGAAAGCCACCATTGGGGGGAGCCCCCCTGAAATACAGAGATCCCTGATTTTTTCCCTGCCCTGCACCCACCATAGGGGGAGCTCCCTTTTATACAGATACATAAAAAGTTTGCTGCAGTAAACCACTGGGGGGAGCTCCCTTTTTTACAGAGAACATAAAAAATTCTGCCCTCCCACCCACCGGGGGGGGAGCCCCCTGTATAAGAAAATTTAAAAATTTCCCTGTCTGCAGCCCCCACAAAGGGGGAGCCCCCTTTTAATACAAAGTTTCATGAAAATTTTTCCTGTCTGCAGCCACCACTGGGGGGAGCCCCCTGTAAAACAGAGATAAAATGAAAAATTTCCGTCTGAAAACCCCAAGGGGGGGGCCCCTGTTACAGAGTACATGAAAAATCCTGCCCTGCAGCCCCCAAAAGGGGGCCCCCTCCCTGTATACAAAAATGATAAGCCCTGTCTGCAGCCACCACGGGGGGGAGTTTCCCTGAAACCCGAGATACATGAAAAGGGTTTCCTGCCCGGGCCCCCCCAAACTGGGGGGAGCTCCCTTTTTTCAGAGATACATGAAAAACCCCAGCCACCACTAGGGGGAGCTCCCTGTATACAGAGATAAAAGATAAGACCTGTCTGCCCCAACCATGGGGGGAAAGCTCCCTGTATACAGAGATACATGAAAAATTTTTCCCTGTCTGCAGCCCCACGGGGACCCCCGTTTTACAGAGAAAAAATGAAAAATTTCCCCTGTTGCCACCCTAGGGGGAGCTCCCTTTTAAAAAGAGATAATGAAAAGATCCTGTCTGCACCCCCAAACTAGGGGAGCCCCCTGTATACAGAATACAGAAAAAACCCTTTTCTGCAGCCCCACTGGGGGGAGCTCCCTGTTACAGAATACATGTAAAACTTGCAGCCACCCCCGGGGGGGAGCCCCCTGCCCCCAAGATACATGAAAGACCCTGTCTGCACCCACCACTGGGGGGTTTTTCCCTTATACAGAGATACATGTAAAGGCCACCACTGGGGGGAAAGCCCCCGTATACAGAGTACATGATAATTTGTCTGACCACCCTGGGGGACCCCCCCTG
>JARQOD010008844.1:0-33889 GCA_033576555.1 Oophaga sylvatica
GAGGAAGCGTCCAGCCTGCTCATCACTTCGAACGTGGGGTGGTACAGGGGAAAATTCCCTTAGCCTAGCAGAGCTGACCTCATCAGAATACATCGGAAAAAGAAGAAGTTAGTGCAGAAAGATTCAGTCACCTGTTAAAGGACAGGAAAGGCAGAGACGTGCTCCTGCCTATGATAATGAGAATCTGTAACAACTTTGAAGGAAGTGAAAAGGAAGTGCTACCCACTTTATGAAGGTGAGTGCTTAGCTACCAGCGGGACAAGCAAAGGCACAGTGGAAATTTTTTTGGAAAAGTCGTTGGATTGAAGAAGTCCTGCACTTGCAACCGGTCACTGGGGACCGAAGGATCACTATTAGCTTCAAGCATATGGTAAGAAAACCAGGGATTTACCGGCCCTTTAGGTCGCGGCAAACAGCCCCATATAGTCATACGAACGGGGTCGGGGAGTGAAGACTTTGAGCCTGATCAGCAATATAGGAATTCAGCTCTCTGCAGGAAGGCTCCTACCACAAAACTGACTGGGCATAAGCTATGGATTAGCGGAGTTTTGAGGAATACGCTTCAGGCTGGTTGTACTCATTGTGTTGAAATAAAGGAGGCCCCTAATTTGTCCAGTGCTGTCTCAAGATACCACTCTCCTGGATCAGCCCCCTGGGACCTGCCTGAACTCTTTAAAAGTAAAGGTATGGAAAGACGTGACCGTGTGGACGTTTTATTTATCTGCACCCGACTTCACTAACTTCATAGACTTTGAGGGCATCCCACCTGTAGGGGACCCACATCTACTGCATCGCCATCCCCTAGAATCTATAGCGCGCGGTAAATTACCAAAATACTCAGTGGCGTCACGAACTGTAATAAATCTATCCCTTGTAATATTCCCCCAACAAACCCAGACCGCTGGGCCCACAGACCAGCCACGCTACCTTGACAATCCCCATAGACTTCTCGGGCCGCTCTGAGTACCCCATTGCCCTGGTAACCACAATTTTTTGGGGGGGGTCGAACACATGCTCTTGTCCTCCCGCTCCTCACCGAAAGCGCCAGGGTAATAATAATAATCTATGTATATACATCCGTGGTTCCTGGGGAACATGCTCTTGTCCTCCCTCTCCTCCACGTAAAGGCCAGGATAATAATAAAAATAATTTGTATTTGACACCGTGGTTCCTGGGGCAATGCTCTTGTCCCCCGCCCTCACACGAAAGCGCCATGGAATAAAAATAAAATCTATTTTCATGACTCCGTGGTTCCTGGGACATGCTCTTGCCTCCCTCTCCCCAAACGTAAAGCGCCAGGGGAATAAATAATGATCGGTTATATGACACCCTGGTTCCTGGGGCACATGCTCTTGTCCTCCCCCCTCACACGAAAGCGCCATGGAATAAAATAATAATCTTGTAATGACACCTTGTTCCTGGGGCCCATGCTCTTGTCCCCCTTCCTCACACGAAAGCGCCATGGAATAATAAAAAAAATTTCTGTGTAATGACACCCTGGTCTCGGGGGACTCTCTTGTCCTCCCGTTTCCTCACATGTAAAGTGCCAGGAATAATAAAATAATCTGTGTAATGACACCCGTGGTCTCTGGGGCAATGCTCTTGTCCCCACTCCTCACACGTAAAGCGTATGGAATAATTAATAATAATCTGTGTATATGACACCCGTGGTTTCTTTTTGTTACCCCCGTGGTTTCTGGGCCATGCCTTGTCCTCCCCTCCTCACTGGCAGCCGCCGTCCCTGGGCTGTGCTCCTGCCTGTATTTCGGGTCCCAGGCTGAAGCCGGGGAGCCCGCTGGGCACGGCCCCCAGACTATGTGGCTCCTCGGTCCTCCTTTGGGAAGCAGCTGGACCCCGTCTATTCTTTTTTCTGGCCGGGAGGCAGAGCGGAACGGGAGGTGTCTCCCGCAGGTCAGGGACCTCCATCCCGTATGCCTTGGCCGGACTCTGCAGCCTTCACCACCAGCCTGAAGGGATATGCAGAGTTTTGGGAGTGAGCGGCTCCCCGCTCCCCTCATCGCAGAGCGCTCTTCCTACTGGTTGCAGACTGCTGCTCTGTGCTTTCCGGTTCCTCTGCCTCCCTGCACTCTTGCAGAAACCTGCTGCTGGGACAAAAGGGTGGGTAAGGCCTCTTTCCACATCAGGTTTTTGCGTTAGGCGAGTCCTAATCGCGTCGGATCCGGTTTTATTATGTAAAAATGGATGAGATTGATCCTGTTTTCGGCCGGATCCGTCTCACCGTTTTTTTTTCCGTTTTTTCGACGGATTATGACTGTTCGGTTTTTTAAAACCCCCTTTTGGGCTTCCAAAAAGGATTGGCTACTGTAATGCTATATAATATATATATATATATATATTTTACGTTCCTACAGCCCATCTTTGAAGGTTGTAGAGGAAAAAAGTGCCGGTTGGAGAAAGAGCAAGTGGTGGTGAAGATGGGGCGTTGTGATAGGAAAACATTATGAAAATTTGGTGATTTCCAGTGGGGGGGCGAATCGTCTGAAAGGATTGTTTGGAGGAGAGAAAGATTCAGGCGCATCACATCACAGCCCCCGGAATGACGCGGGGGCTTTTTCACACTCTACATGGAGCTACGAGGAATCCCTCAGAAATTTTTCAAATATGTTAGGAGAAAATGGAGACCTTTGATTTTTTTGGTGGGAGCGAATTGGAGACCTCATAAGAAGACGGACACGTTTTTTCCGCTTTTCCATTTCACCGGCGGAGTGTCGATGGGACTCTTCGTTTAAACCAATTTTTTGGATCGCTTGCTTCAGAGCACACTTGCCTGGATTTGTTTGGTGGTAGTTTGTACGGCCATCTGACCAGCTTGAACAATTTGAGTTACTATAAAATAAATGTATTTTTAAGTATCTCCAATTGTTATAGCTGAGGTCTGGTATGTAATGCTGTGATTTGAAACTCATTTTTTAAATTTTTTTTTTCTTCACAATTCCTGCAACTGGAGAATCTCTTTCCCACGCATTTCAAAACAGACTGGGATTTCCACCATTCTGAATTGTGAAGCACACTGCCGGCATTGTGGGACTGCTAGTTTCGGGAAATTTTTACCAGGCCCACAACAGAGAGTTGGATTGCAATTGCAGAAAATTTCTTCAAATATGTCAGTTTCCTAATTGCCTGGGGGCTTGGAGGAAAAACATATCAGGATTGTAAAGCCAGCAGGATCTGGATCTGAATATTTTAATTACAAGAAATATTTCTCCATTGTCCTCAGGCCATCGCGACGCGGAATAAAATTTTATTGCCGTAGATATTTGGGGGCCCATGGGCCGCTCAATGACTCCAAATGTTCAAACTGTCCCTCAAAGGGCATCAGCTGTATGGAAACACCTTCCGTTCCCACCCCCTAACCGCTGCCTCAAACATCTGGGCCCACCATCCTTTTTTTTGTGTAGGGGTGAAGCCTTCCAGGTAGAACACCTGTGAAACCGTACTCCAGCAAGGATTGACACACCAAAAAATTTTCAATTACCCCTCAAAAGAGCCAGAAGAATGGTGGAGTGCGCTTTTGGGATTCTGACAGCCAAATGGCGTGTTCTATTGACTGCGATCAACCTAAAGAACTGAAACTGTGGATGAGGAAATTAAAGTTGTGGGTTCAAACACAATTTTGTCATCAGCAAGGGAAAACAGATTTCCATTGGCACTCTGAAGAAACCACCTTGATGATTACCAGAACTTACCAATAGAAGTTCGTGACTGTTTCCCGAATGAGGGACAAAATTTTCAAATTACTTTATGTCCCCGAAAAGGTAGACGGGCAATGACAGAGTTTAATAACTGCTCTGTGACCTTTTTACCTTGTGTACCCACATTACCTTTCCACCAAATGGTGTACCTGTTGTGGATTATGTACAGTTTTTTTACCTTTTGGCCAAAGTTGTGTCCCTGGTTATGTATTAGCCAAATATTTACCTTTAACCAAAGTTGGGTACCTTGTTTGGGATTACCTAACAAGTACACAACTTGGGTAACAGGTGAAATACTTTGGGTATTACACAACCAGGGAACACATTTGGCCAAAAGGTAAAATAAATTTACCTTTTACCAAGTATTACCTGTCAAGTAAATGTCAGTTCCTATGCGTCTTGTGCTTGGGTGGAGGAAAACACAGGAACAAGGTTGAAATGAAATGACTTGTATTACTTCATACAAGAACTAAAAGTTCACACAGTTTGCAGGAACAGTGACAGGAGACACAGCAGGCCAGAGTAACTTCACCCTTTACAGTAAATCTCCAAAGCAGTTTCGGATCTCTTCTTGTACCGTAATTCCCTGCAAACATGGTTCCCAAACAGAGGTTTCCAGAGTCCAAAAGTTTTTCCAAGGTTCCTCAGTAGGGAATAGCTGGAGTACAAGTCCAGGCTTTCCGGATCAGGTCCAGACTGATGAGGCTTGATTCAGGAGCAGATTGTCATGAGGCTGCTTAAGAAGCAGGGGGAGAGAATCAGGGCGGGAAATAAAACGGGAAACTCAATATTAACTGAGGGCAAGACTGCAGAAAACAGAAAGCAAAATGGCCGACGGAAAAAACTGAGTTTAAAGGGAACATGTCAACAGAACAAAAACCTTACATTACTCCCCCCTAGGGCAACCCCGGATGACCCAGACCAGCTTGCAGGGTACCTTAAATAAAACGGGCCCGGAGCAGGCGAAGCATTTACTTATTGACTGGTTCCCGAGTTGCCCCTCCACTGGGTAGCCCTAATTTAATCAAATATTGCAACTGATTTCTGTACAACTGGAACTAAACCTTTCCACCAAAATTCTTCCTGACCATCGACACCCCTGGGGCAGGGCAAGGAAAAACGTCCAGGAAACGTATTGGGTGTTGGCCTTTAGTAGGATACATGAAAGACAGGTGATTCTCATAGTTCTGGGCATTGAAGAGACAACAACAGCCTTTAATTTATTGATCTTATAAGGTCAATGTACTTATGTCCCAATTTAGACGATGGAATCTTTTAATTTAAGATTTCTGGTTGCAGCCAGACCAAATCTCCTAAACCCTTAAAGCTGGTGCAGGTTTCGAAATTTATCTGCTGCTTTCTTTTTACCTTTCCTGAGCCAATTCTGATTTTCCTTTAGAAGATCCATATTTTTTGTAAAGAAGTGATTCTTTCACCACTGCCGGCAAGGGTATCTTGGAAATCGAGAGAATGTTAGGATGATAACCTAATTGGAGTAAAAAGGAGACTGCTTATGGAGGCGCTCTGAGATTGTTATAAAGAAATCAGCATGGAAGTAATCCACCCAATCATCCTGTAGGGGCAGATAAAGCAGCGGAATACTGCTCCAGGGGTTTTATTGGTTCGTTCTGTCTGTCCATTAGTCTGGGATGAAAAGCAAAGAAAAGGTTTACTTTAATTCCAATATGCACAGAAATTTTGCCAAAACCTGAAGTGAATTGCACCCCTCGATCCGAAATGACCTCATCCGTATCCATGTAAGCGAAACACATTTCTTAACATAAGTTGATGTCTGTTTTGAGGGGAACCGACACAAGGGATAAAAAGCTGCCTTTGTTTTGACGGTCAACCACCACTAGAATGGTGTTCTTCCCTTGAAGGTGGTAACTCCACAATGAGTCCATAGAAATGGATCCCCCGGGCGGGAGGGGTGGGAAAGGTTGCAACAGACCAGTTGGTGAGGAGCGAGGGGTTTGCATCTTGCACAGACTTCACTGAAGTGACATATTAATACATCTTTCCGTAAGTGGGCCACCAAAAGAAACGAGAAAGAAATTCTTGTGTCTTTAGAATTCCCCTATGCCCGGCTATCTTGGGAAATTGGTGAGTTGCAATACTCCAATTGACTGTTTTGGTATATACAGACGTTGTCCCTGAATCCACACACC
The DNA here is from genome assembly GCA_033576555.1 of Oophaga sylvatica. NCBI lineage: Eukaryota > Metazoa > Chordata > Amphibia > Anura > Dendrobatidae > Oophaga > Oophaga sylvatica. The sequence continues at coordinate 5,882 of JARQOD010008844.1, forward strand.
ATTCTAAAACAAGACTTTCGTCCCTTGGGGTTTAGCCAACAAAGAATCCGCATGGATGCTTTCCTTGATGTCCTTAAGTAGTCTTGATTATGAATTACTCCAGGAATTAGAGTCAGAAAATAGTTTAGGGGGATAAATGGACGTTCTCTGCTGAATGAATCCTAGAGAGTGATCAGCTTTCCATTGCGGATCCTGGTCTATAAGAAATTACAAAAAAAAATTGGTTTAGGAAAAGATTCCAGCGAGCCGGCGAGGAGTCAGGCACTTACCGCCTGATAAATTCAAGGTTACGATGGTCTGTCAGGCGACTATTTGCTGGCAGCTCCCTGAAGAAGGTGTCTCCTTCCTTGAAGGCGGCAATAAGGGCCAACAATTCCTATTGCCCACATCGTAGTTCCTCTCAGCCGAAGAAACTGCTGGGAAAAGAAGGCACGGGATAAAGCTGTTCTCACCTTTTTCTCTGAGAGAGTAAGCTCCAACGGCACAGTCTGAAGCATCCACCTCTATTATGAAGGCAAGCTCGGGGTTGGGATGTACTAAGATAGGTGCGGTGGTAAATTTATCCTTTAAACAGGAAAATGCTTCCTGAGCTTGCGGGGTCCAGGGAACCTAGACTGTTTTCCGGGTAAGTTGAGTGATAGTGACACTACCTCAGAAAAATTCTTAATGAAACGTCTATAGAAGTTGGCAAACCCGATGAAAACGCTGCACCTCCTTCACATTTCTAGGAATTGGCCATCCTTGATGGCTTGATCTTGCTTCCATCCATACTAATCCCTTGCGTTAGTAGTACATACCCCAGAAATTGAATTTCGGTCCTATGGGAATTCACACTTTTCAAGTTTGATGTAGAGATGGTTTTGTCTTAGGCGTTCTAAGACCATTCTCACATGTCCATGATGTTCCTCAGTGGAGTTAGAAAAAATTAGAATATCATCCAGATAAATCACCACGAATGTATCTAGGAGATCCCTGAAGATATCATTCATGAAGTGTTGGAAAGTGGCTGGGGCGGGTATCAGACCAAAAAGCATAACTAGATATTCAAAGTGTCCATAGCGTGACCTGAAAGCAGTCTTCCTTCATCCCCAGGTCTAATACGGACCAAGTTATAGGCCCCACGGAGATCCAGTTTAGAGAAAATTTTGGCATGGCCGCACTTCTCCAACAACTCAGGATTAAAGGCAATGATAACGGTTTCTAATAGTAACCTTATTGAGTTCCGTATAGTCTATGCAGGGTCTCAGAGATCCATCTTCTTCTTCACAAAGAAGATGGGTGCACCTGCGGGAGATGAGAGGGGCGTATGAAGCCCTTGGCTAAATTTTCGTCTATATAATCCTTCAAAGCTTTTAGCTCGGGCCCCGCTAGGGGGTAGATCTTACCAAAAGGTATCTCGGCTCCGGCAATAATTCAATTGGACAATCATATGGACGGTGAGGAGGAAGCTGATCAGCGTTCTTCTTGTCACATAAATCCAAATAGTCCTGGTATACAGCTGGTAGTTCAGGGACTGACATGGTTCCTTAGGAACAGAGCAAGCTGAAACTCCTTGACTCATCTGTTCTTCCGGAAAGTGTAATTCCTTGGTCTCCCAGTTAATCGTAGGATTCTGCGCCTGCAGTCATGGTAGCCCTAGAATGATGGGAAAGTGGGGAGAAGAGATAAGCAAAAAAGACATTTCTCCTGATGATCTTTACCCATAAGGACCCTCAAAGGCTCTGTTTCTTGATCCACTGGTCCAGAAGTCAGTAGAGAGCCATCCACAGTCTCCATCTGTACTGGAGTAGCCTTCTTCACTGAACTATCCCCGTTTCAGAGCAAAGGAGATATCCATAAAATTTCCACTTGCTCCTGAGTCGATCATAGCAGAAGCTAGACACCCAGACTGAGTCAACCCAGATTTTGATGGAAAGGAAGCAATGAGAATTGTTTTCTTTTACAACTCAGCTGGGACAACCGCTGAGGAAACTTGAAAAATGCAGCGTTATACCGTCATCGTCCCCAGAACTAACAGAGTTTAAGTCCGAGAAATCAAGATCTCTTGCAAGCAGATCTCTCTGGAGCCTGAGGCTCGACATGACAGAGCTCCTCTCGCACACTCACAGTGAATGACTGCTGCAGTAGTCTTTTACGAGAACGGCTGGGGCAGTTTATAATGAAGTGCCCTGACTTACCACAGTAGAAACATAGATTTTCCTTTATACGATGTTCTTTGCGTGCATCACTAACCCGTCTTGCAAAGAGTCCACCTGCATGGGTTCAGGTTCTGTTCCCATGGGATCCTACTCAAAGGTTCCTTAGCTGAGGAGGGAGGTAGTAAAAGTTAGTGCGATTATTTTCGAACCATCTCTCTTGTCTGCGTTCAGTCAGACGAGCATCAATACGGATACAATAGTTGATAAAGTCACCTAACGCAGTGGGAGGGTCGCACAGCAAGTTCATCCTTAATCAGTGGAGACAACCCTTTCGAAAAATAGATTTTTTAGCGGAAGTGTCCCAAGTGGTATCAAGAGCCCATCTCCTGAAATCCAGTGCATATTCGGCTACTGAACGCTTACCTTGGCGCAAAGTTAACATGGCTGCTTCAGCTGTTGCACCTCGATTGGGTCATCAAACACCTGCCCCATGGCTGAAATAAAAGCATCAAGGTGATTCAAACAATCATCCTCAGTCTCAATCAGAGGGTTTGCCCACATCAAAGCCTTATTGGTAAGCAACATGATTATAGTAAGCACTTTGGATCGTTCAGTGGGAAATTGTGAAGCATGTGCAGAGAAAAATAAATTGCATTGATTAATAAATCCCCGAATTTCTCAACGTTCACCGCCAAAACGAAAATGAGTAATTTGGGGATCCCAGAACTTGGGGTTATGGCAGGAGCCTGGGCTCGTTCCTCTAGAGCCTCAATCCTGGCTCGTAATTCTGGTAGTCTGTCCAACCCTTGCAATTATGATTAGTGAGTTCCTGTAGGCTTGCAAAACGGGTTTTTAAAGTCTGTACATCTGAAAGGATTGTATCAGTCACTCCGCAAAGTTCCTTTATGCGGGCCTCCATCTTCCAGATCTTTTAAGGCAGAGGTGCTGGAAGGAGAAGAGGAAAGGGAAAAAAAAAAAAAAACAATAGTGTTTACCTGTGGTAACACTCCAGAGTAAAATTTTAAGGGAATGCGCTCACCTGGAATGGTTGTGAGAAGTCACAACCACTGTCATCACATAAGGTATTAAACGGACATCTGATATCCACAGTCACACAGAACACGGCTTTCCCAGACCCAGCAGACACTAAACATTGGCTCCTGAATCTTTCAAGTATAGTGTACAGTTCCTATAGCGTCTTGTGCTTGGGTGCGAGGAAAACACATGAGACACAGGTTGATATGAAATGACTTGTATTACTTCATACAAGCATGCTGAAAAGTTCACACAGTTTGCAGGAACAGCGACAGGAGACACAGCAGGCCAGAGTAACTTCAAGCACTACAGTAAATCTCCAAAGCAGGTTCAGGATCTCTTCTCTGTACCGTAATTCCTCTGCAAACATGATTCACCAAACAGCAGGTTTCCAGAGTCCAAAAGTGTTCCAAGGTTCCTCAGTAGGAATAGCTGGAGTACAAGTCCAAAGGCTTCCAGGAGTCAGGTCACAGACTGACTGAGGCTTGATTCAGGAGCACTGATTGTTCAGCTGAGGCTGCTTAAGAAGCAAGAGGAAGAATCAGGGCGGGAACATGAAAACTGGAAACTCCATATTAACTGAGGGCAAGAGCTGCAGAAAGACAGAAAGCAAAAATGGCCGACGGAAACTGAGTTTCAAGGAACATGTCAACAGAGACAAAGAACCTTACAGTACCTGTTTTGTATCCACAATAAATATTACCTTTATTTTACTTAGAAATAAATGACAGACAACAATTTTAATCAATAAATAAATAATAATAATCTTTATTTATATAGCGCCATCATATTCCGCAGCGCTTTACATTTAACAGTTTCAAAACACAAGTCATAAACTAACAACGTTAACAATACAATAAATAAAGCAAAATCAGCCGCCCCTACTCGTGAGAGCTTACAATCTACAATGAGGTGGGGGAGATACAAAGTACAGGTGTGTATATACAATGGTGCATTTACAATGATGGTCCAGCCATCTTGAGGAGTGAGGGATGGCTGGAGATAGTGAATGGGCAACACACACACACTTACACAGAGAATGACTTTGATTAGTAAATGTGATAGGCTGCTCTGAACAAATGGTTTTGAGGGAGCGCCTGAAACCATGCAAATTGTGGATAGTCCTAATTTCTTGGGGTAGAGCATTCAGAGGATTGGCGCAGCACGGAGAAGTCTTGGAGTCGGAGTGGGAGGTACGGATTAGTGCAGAGGTTAGTCGAAAGTCGTTTGCAGAGCGCAGCAGTCTGTTTAGGCCGATAGATAGAAATGAGGAGGAGATGTAGGGGGGTGCTGCACTGTGGAGAGCTTTGTGGGTGAGAACAGTACTTTGAATTGGATCCTATAATGAATGGCAGCCAGTGTAAGGACTGGCGACGAGCGGACGCGTCTGAGTACCGATTAGCCAGATGGATGACCCTGGCTGCTGCATTAAGATGGACGGAGAGGGGATAGTCGAGTAATGGGAGGCCAAGTAATAGAGCGTTGCAGTAGTCCAGGCGGAGTGGATCAGGGCACAGTGAGGGTTTTTGTTGTTTCCTTTGTGAGAAGAGGGCGGATTCGGAGATGTTCTTTAGGTGTAGGGGCAAGAGCGGGCAAGAGATTGTATATGGGAGGGAAGGAGAGATTGGTGTCAAATATAAACCCCCAGACAGCGAGCCTGCTGCCGGGGTGTTTTATGGTGCCGCCCACGGAGAGGGAAAATGTCAGATTTAGGGAGGTTAGTAGACGGGAGCAGAAGGAGTTCAGTTTTGGAGAGGTTAAGTTTCAGATAGAGAGCGACAGTGTTGGAGACTGCGGACAGCCAGTCGGTGGTGTTCTGTAGTACAGCGGGGGTAAGGTCGGGGATGACTGTATAGTTGTGTGTCATCAGCAATAAAGATGGTACTGAAAGCCAAATCTGCTGATGGTCTGTCCAATTGGGGCTGTGTAGAGAGAAAGAGAAGGGGGCCAAGGACTGAGCCCTGGGGTACACCGACAGTGAGAGGAAGAGAGATGACGTGAGCCAGAGAACGAAACACTGAAGGAGCGGTCAGAAAGATAGGAGGAGAACCAGGAGAGAACAGTGTCCTTAATATCTAGTGACTGGAGCCAGACATTAGGAGACAGTGGTCCAACGTGTCGAAAGCTGCAGAAAGGTCGAGAAGAATGAGCAGAGAGAGGTCGCCGTTACGTTTTGCTGTCAGAAGGTCATTGGTCACTTTGATGAGTGCAGTTTCAGTCGAATGTAGGGGGCGGAAGCCGGACTGTGAAGGGTCTAGAAGGGAGTAGTGGAGAGTAACGGGTAAGGCGAGAGAAGACTAGCGCTCCAAAAGTTTAGAGATGAAGGGGAGATTGGAGACCCGTCTGTAGTTGTTTTGTGCAGGAAGGGTCGAGAGCGGGTTTCTTTAGTAGCGGAGTAAATGATGGAGTGTTTGAAGGAGGATGGGAAAATGCCAGAGGAGAGTGAGAGATTAAAGATTGTAGTTAGGTGAGTTGTGACAACTGGAGAGAGAGACTGGAGGAGATGTGAGGGGATGGGTTCGGTAGTGCATGTAGTCGGACGAGAGGAAGAGAGGAGTCTGGAGACTTCTTCTTCTGTGATGGGATCAAAGTGGAAAGTGAGCCAGGGGAAATGCAGGGTGGGATGGGAGTCACAGTACTTGGTGGTTGAGAGCAGATTTCCTGACGGAATATCTATTTTTTCTATAAAGTGGGAGGCCAGGTCGCAGCACAAATGTCTGTGATGGGGGCTTGTGCTTTTGGCCTGAGGAGGAGTGAAAAGTGTCAAAAATTTTCTTGGGGTTGTTGGCTAGTGAGGAGATCAGTGTGGTGAGTAGGTCTGTTTGGCGAGGTGAAGGGCTGCATTATAAGTTCTTAACATGAATTTAAAGGGATGAAGTCTTCTGGTGTGCGGGTTTTTTCTCCAGAGGCGTTCAGCACTCCTAGAGCAACGCTGAAGAAGTCGAGTTTGCAATGTGAGCAATCAAACAATTTTACATTTATTGTATGAAAATGTTTAATAACATTTTTTCCATTAAGAAAAGTCTTTATTAACTATTTTTTTCAATGTAAAACAATTTTCTTTTTCAATGTCAAAGAAATTAAGGCATGTTTTTTAAAAAAGAAAATTTTACAACCATATAACACTTTTTATTTATACATATATACAAATTTGTGTAGTGGGGGGGGAGATACTACTGGAGGGCTGTGGGACACTTCGACGGTGGGAGTGTGGAGAGAGGACTGGGAGGGTGGTGGGGAAGGATCAGGTAAATGAGGTAAAGGGGATGGAAAAAAATGGAACGGGTGGAGGCAGAACAGGTGGATGGTGGAGTGGAGGGTTGGGCAGGGATAGAGGAGCAGATGTTTTGGGAACTGGTACGGGGAAGGATGTTGTATGGGGCAGGTTGTTGGAAGGGGGAGGTTGGTACTGGGAGGTTGTTGGTTCTGGGGAGGTTGCTGGTATTGATTAGGAGGGGGAGGAGGGCAGTGGCTGGAGGGGGGCAGGTGTGGGAGAACGACTGGGGGTGGTGTAGGAGGTTGGGAGTAACCTGCGCTAGATCAGCGTGGCACGTATGCATTACATCATCTGCTGGCTAGGAGATAGTGTATCCATGCACTCGGCTACAGACCGAAAAAACTGTGGTTTGGCGAACTTCTTGCTTCTGAATCTATCGTTTATATCATGAATCAATTAATCTAATAAAATAGATAAAATAAATAAAAAATAAAATTACTTAATAAAAATATTGGTGTGGTGATGATACTTAAAAAGTGCTAATAGTGTTAAAATTGCTCTCACCTATAAGGGCTGCATACCCCACCTAATATACTTTGGGGTTAATCCCACTATACATGTGTGATACCAGTCACACTAAATGTGCAAATATACATAAAGTGCTCCAGTGCTTATTACTTTACATTATAATCGCAGCACTCCCCCACATACTATATCTTACAGAGGATAACAGACTAATCATAAATACTCCTGTGCAGAGATTATAATTGATCCCTCATATGTGGTGGTGCTCACATTACAGACACTAAACAGACCAATAGATAAATTAGCAGCCACCAGATTCAGTCCCTTTATATAAGGTATTTATGATTAGTCCTGTTATCCTCTGTAAATATAGTATGTGGGGAGTGCTGCGATTATAATGAAAGTAATAAGCACTGGAGCACTTTATGTATATTTGCACATTTAGTGTGACGGGTATCACACATGAAATACTGATTAACGTATATTAGGGGGTATCAGCCCTTATGCTATGTGCACACATTCAGGATTATTAGCGTTTTTTTTGCATTTTTTTCGGGGGAAAAAAAACGCGTCAAAAACGCATGAATTAAGCATCCTATCATTTAGAATGAATTCCGCAATTTTTATGCACATGGTGCGTTTTTTTCCGGAAAAAAACGCATCGCGGAAAAGAAGCAACATGTTCATTAATTTCGCGGATTCTAGCGTTTTTTCCCACTATATTATTGACCTAGAAAGTTCAGGAAAAAATCGCGGTAAAAACTCATCAAATCCGGGCAAAAAACGCACCAAAAATGCGCAAAAACCGTGCGTTTTTACCGCGAAAAAAGTCCGTTTTTGTCAGGAATATTTTACAAACATTCCTGAACGTGTTGTGAGTCACACAAGGTACCAGGGGCTTATGGGGTACTCGCACCGAGCCCGTTAACTTCAATGGGGGAAAGGTCACGGTAGCGCGGCTCGTCCGTTGCCCTGGGCGCTCATTCAAAGGGGGATATTTACAGGGGATTGTAGAATTGTTCGTGGACGCCACCTGTGGTTTTTGATCAGGGTGACCAGCGCTGCAGGATGAATCCTCTGAGGGTTGTTATTTGGCAGCAAGGGTTTAAGTCTCCCACAGGCGAGACTGGAATCCCTCAGGTAAATGGCGGTGCAGGGGTGCAAGCAATAAGGCAGACACACACAAGTCAGTCTCTTTCCATACCTTTACTGGTGGTATTTGCAGGCATGTCCCGGGAAGCTGCTCAGGGTGGAGGATGCACATCCCGGTAATCACTGAGTGGGTTTAAGGCCTCCTTACTTCTTAATGTGTGAGTTCCAACCTGCATGAAAACTAAGTTTAACTCCTTCTCCTTGCTACGCCTGGCTGATCTTGTGAAGGTCTTTTTGTGGACAGACAGTGTCTCATGGCGGTACCTGCCAGAACCCCCCGTCTTCCTAACCCCGGTTACGTATCAGCACTGAAGGGCCCCTCTGCGACCTAAAGTCCAGCAGGGGTTCCGTTTTCCCCACTAGCCGGAAGGTTCTACCAAGCTTCGGACCCGTGTCCGTTGTGCAGAGTGGAGGCAGCTATCATTGCTATATCACCTCGGTCACTCTTTCCCTTTTGTCCACTTCGCCTGTCGTCCTACGCACACCTTAATATGAGCACAGGCAGCAGTAGATGTCAGCTTATCGTTTAAGCTTCCTCACCCTCAGGCTAATCTGACAGGAGTTTCTCCCTCCCAGCTCGTCCAAGGTTACTCCGTTTCAGAGATATCGTGTCTGCTCTCCTGAGGTAACATCAACGACTACCTACTGTTATAACCCTCTGTCAGATTTTGTTTCAGTTTGCTGTCACATGACCTTTTTTCCCTATTTAGTCTGGCTCCGCCCTTCTGGCTTTGCTGGACTTCATTGTATTATCTACTCTTAAGCTAGCCGGGTGCTTAGGTGCCTTAAGGGTATGCCACACTAAACAACATCGCTAACGGATCGCTAAAAAACGTCACTATTTAGCGATCCCGTTAGCGATGTTGTTCAGTGCGGCATCTGCCAGCGACGAGCTTCCTGCTGTGATCTCGCTCGTCGCTGGAATCGTTCCGGACCCTATTTTCTCGTCGGCGCTCCCGCTGGGTAAGTATATGTGTAGCCCTGGTACACAATACCAGGAGGATGAGTGGAGAGGTAACAGTTAAGGTCTCTTCATGACATCATGTACACTTCTGACACACCCAGCAGGGGTGTGGAAGGGAGTGATTTCTAGTCAGTCAGTTTCCTGTCCTTGGACAGAGTAGACGTGTCCAGTTTGAGCCTGTCTTCAGTTCAGAACGTGGAGGCTGGTACAGGTGGTCTAATTCACCTTAGTCTAGTCAGAGCTGTGCCCCACTGGAAGAAAGACTGAGCTAACTATTAAGAGTCGAGCAATCGAAGGCAAAGTGGAAGGAAGATTATTGGAAAAGTGCTTTTGACTTGGAAAAGTCCTGCACATTGCTACCGGTTACTGGGGACCGAAGAATCACTATTGTTACAAGCATAGTGAAGAGAAAACCAGAGATTTACCGGACCCTAGGTCGCGGCAAACAAGCCCCTTATAGTCAGTACGTAACTGGGTCAGGGGAAGTGAAGACTTTGAGTCTCTGCAGGACAAAATAAGAATTCAGCTCCCTCACAGAAAGGCTCCACCACAAATCTGACTGGGAAGGACAGCTTTGGATAAGCTGGAATCATAGAGGGACTACGCTTCAGGCTGGTCGTACTCATTTTCATTGGACAGTAAAGGAGGCCCCTAACTTGCTTAGCTGTTGCCTCAAAGCTCATCCTCCATCAACCCCATCAGCCTCCCTGGGACCTGCCTTACCATCTTACAAGTAAAGGTATGGAAAGACGCTGACGGTGTGAGACTGAGTTATTATTGCATGCCTGCACAATCCCTACCTAACTACCGACCTGAGGGAAGAGTCCCACCTGTAGGGGACCCGACATCTAGCTGCCTCACCATCCCCTCAGAGATCTACAGCAGCGCTGGTACTAATTACCAGAAGACTACAGGTGGCATCACGAACTGTATATAAACCTATCCCCTGTAAATATATCCCCAACATACGCCAGACCGCCCGGGCCACAGACCGAGCCACAGCTACCTGTGACAATCCCCATAGACTTCCATGGGCTCGGCTCTGAGTACCCCATTGCCCTGGTAACCCACAATTGTGGTGGCGGGTCGACACAAAAATTTGGCGTCACGAACAGGATACGAAACTTGCAGCATTGCGAGCCCTGTGTGCCTGTGGAGTGTTTTTGTGAAAAAGGACTGTTTGCATTTTTGGCGCCAAAATCGCCATTTTTGTCGCCATATTCGCGCCTTCAGGCGCTGGAGAAGAAGGAGGGCGTACCTGAAAGAGCGCGCAAAGTCTTGGACACGCCCCCGGCTCTGACTCATCGGCAGGTCCTGCAACAGGAAGTGAACGCTCTGACATCAGAGCGCCTGCGACGAAGGTCCTGTTTCTCACTGCGGTGCCTGTGAAGTAGCAGCGTCTGAAACCGGTAGGCTCCGTTTAACCAAGGGGCGCTAAGATGTCACAACAACCGGCTGACAGTGCGGCCCCAGCCGGAGGCCCCAATCCCGCACCGTCTGGTATTGTAGCGCCAGATGGGGGCGCAGGCCCTGCACCCAGTCCGGTAGTCCTGATCATGCCACTAACGCTCCCATATATGCCTGGGGCGAAATGGCTTCCCCAATACAGCGGTGAGCCAGGCACATTAGCAGGCTTCAAGCGGAAGTTATGCAGCATCCTAGAAATGTACTCCATGCCTGAGAGACAAAAAGCTGCTGTGCTAATAGGGCAGCTAACTGGCGCTGCTGAGAGGGAAGTGGAGACCTGGGATACCGTTGATCAGGAGTCGGTACCTGCGATCTTCCTGAAGCTACATGCCATATTTGAAGACCGCACAGAAACGGATCTCCGGATGGCCTTCTATCACTGTTCACAGCAGCCAGGTGACAGCATCCGGGACTATGCTTGCCGACTACAGGGAGCCCTGAGAGCCCTCAAGCAAATTAACAATTTAAATGCTATCGACGAGAATAGAATGCTGAAAGAACAATTTATACAGGGATTGAGATCCCCAGAGGAACGCAGAACTGTAAATTGGTGGTCCTTAGATCATCCTGATGCTACCTTTGATGCCCTAAAGGACATGGCAATAAAAGGGCTGCGGCCCCTGGGCAAACCTGAGGTGGCCACCCAACATCATCAGGGTGAAGTCACTCTGGAACCGGCAGTAACCCCTGTTCCCCGCTAGTGCAGAAACCAAAACGCAGGTGACACCTCCTAGTGAATTGGACTGTCTGCGCTCAGAGGTGCGCCAGCTGACTAAAAATCTGGCTGCTGTAATGAGTGCCTTGCAGCTGCGGAGAGAGGAGGAAGGAAAGATCTCATTAGCCGACTGCCCAGAAGACGTTCAGTGGATGCACCGGAGAAGAAAGAAGACGTCACCCCCCCGGAGGAGGACAACGCCACCCCAGGAGCAACCTCTGATCAACACCCTTCTCGTCGAGAGATCATCTGTTATCGCTGCAACCGGAAAGGTCATCTGTCTACACAGTGTCCTTTAAACGGGCAGAACCTGGGTCCAAGGGCCAACACCCAGGAGAATACCCGTCAGGCCCCCTAGACTGGAACCGCAGGTATGTGGGCGGGCGACCCTACCTGTCCATTATTCTAGATGGTATTGCTGTTCCAGCATTGTTAGACACTGGGTCCCAGGTGACCCTAATACCTGATGCTCTATATACCAAGTACTGGTCAATGGACAGTCTTAAACCTCCGAGCCTTGACTTTACTGTGTATGCTTCTAATGGTCTTCCTGTAGAAGTACTCGGAACAAAAATGTGTAGATGTAAAGGTGGGCAGAGAGGAGTTGAAAGACCAAGGGCTTCTGGTAGTAAAGACTGTAAATGAGGAGAACGGTTTAAATATCATTTGGGTACTAACATTATCGGTAATTGTTTGGGAGAAGTTGTGTTCTTGCTCCAACAGCTCATTGAGATTGCCCGACCAAGGCAGAGAGGAGTAATCCAAAGAGAGATCCGGGCCCTGGTGTGTCAGCAGCAAGCGAAGCTTACCGACGGCGAAATTGGTAATGTACGGGTCACTGACTCAGATCCTATTGTGATACCCCCAATGAGTGAAATGATCATTTGGTGCAGGGCAGCCATAGGTCTGAGAGGACAGAATTACCAAGCTGTAGTAGAACCCCACCATTCAGAACATAGACCTACACTTATGACTGCTAGAGGAGTAGTAGAAGTGGTGAATGGAAGAGTACCGGTACGACTTCTCAATTGGGAGATGATGAGGTAAATTTACCCCGTTATGCAACCATTGCTAAACTTCATGCTGTTGATAATAATTCTATTCTCCCGGCTGAGTCCTTAGACTCCTGTCAAATAGCGGAGGACAATGACCCAGCAACTCAGGTGGCGGAATGGTGTCAGCAACTCCATGTTGGGACGGACACCACTCCCGCTCACCGAAGCAAGGGGTATTACGGGTGGTGCAAGAGTATGCCCAAGTGTTTAGCAAAAATCCACTTGATTTTGGGACAATTAAGGGAGTACAACATCATATCCCTACAGGCAGTCATCCTCCCATCAAAGAGCGGTATAGGCCCATACCTCCAGCTCATTATCAGAAGGCTAAAGAAATGTTGAATGATATGAAGAAAGCTGGGTGATAAGGGATAGTTGTAGCCCCTGGGCAGCCCCTCTAGTTCTGGTTAAAAAGAAAGATGGTAGTATGAGAATGTGTGTGGATTACAGGCAGGTGAACCGCATAACACACAAGGATGCATACCCGTTACCACGTATAGAGGAATCATTAGCTGCTCTGAAAACGGCTAACTACTTTTCTACCCTTGATCTTGACTAGTGGTTACTGGCAAGTGGCTGTGGCTGAGGAGGATCGTGAGAAAACGGCTTTCACCACCCCAATGGGGCTCTGTGAGTTCGACAGAATGCCGTTTGGGCTCAGTAGTGCCCCAGGAACATTTCAGAGAGTGATGGAAAACTGTCTGGGACATCTCAATTTTGAAACCGTGCTGCTATACCTAGACGACGTCATCGTGTATTCCAAGACTTATGAGGACCATCTGAAGCACCTGGCAGAAGTATTCGAGTCCCTGTCCAGGTACGGGATGAAATTAAAACCCTCAAAATGCCATCTACTCAAACAGAAAGTACAATACTTGGGGCACATCGTCAGTTCGGAAGGAGTAGCGCCGGACCCAGAGAAAGTCACTGCCATCCAGAAGTGGCCGGAGCCGAAGAACCTTAAGGAAGTGCGACAGTTCCTGGGACTAACGGGTTACTACAGGAGATTCGTGAAAGATTACACGAAGAAGGCAGCTCCTTTACAGGACCTCCTGGTAGGACAATCCTTAAAGAGCAGAAACCCTCCCTTTAATTGGGGTAAAGAACAGGCTGAAGCATTCCAAAAGATGAAAGAGATCCTGACAGGTGATGAGATCTTAACCTATCCTGATTACAGCCAACCGTTCCTGTTGTACACCGACGCCAGTAATGAAGGGCTGGGAGCAGTTCTCAGTCAGAAGCAGAATGGCCAAGAAAAAGTCATCGCTTATGCTAGCAGAAAACTCAGGCCAACGGAGAGGAATCCGGAAAATTATAGCAGCTTCAAGCTGGAGTTTCTGGCGCTGGTCTGGGCCATTACTGAAAGATTTAAGCACTATCTGGCCTCCAACAAGTTCACGGCGTACACAGACAACAACCCGTTAACGCACCTGGAAACCGCCAAGCTGGGTGCCATGGAGCAGCGTTGGATGGCTCGGTTGTCCAATTACCAGTTTACTATCAAGTACCGGGCAGGTCGAAAGAATGCTAATGCTGATGCGTTGTCCCGAATGCCGCATGACTCTGATACGGAAGAAGAATCGGACGACCTGGAAGAAATTGAGCTACCTGCGTTCCATCGAAATGGGGTAGTCCACGAGCATCGAGTCCACAGAAAGCAGAATGGTGCAACATTAAATCCTTTACCCCATCATAGTTGGAAAGAGACTCAGGACAGTGATCCAGTGGTCAGCCGCATCAAGGAGTTGTTAAGACAGGAAGGCTCCTCTCTGGAAAAGGATGCACCTATGTCAGCCAAGCTCCTGTGGAACGAGAAAAGCAGGTTGTTCCTATACCGTGAGAAGTTGTGCAGGAGATACGTCAACCCCAGAACCCATGAAATGGTCTGGCAAATCGTGGTCCCCAAGGCAGACGTCCCAATGGTGTTGGAAGCGTACCACGATCAAGCAGGACACTTTGGCTGGAGAAAGCTGGAGACCCTGTTGAGATGCCGGTTCTACTGGGTAGGGATGCGCAGCTCCATCGAGAGGTGGTGTCGGAACTGTGGACCCTGTGGTCTCAGAAGAAAGGACTACGGTAGTCAGAAGGCACCCCTGCAACCTATCCGGACGACTCGTCCTCTGGAGATTGTGGCCCTGGACCACGTCAAATTGTCGCCAAGTAGATCTGGATACTCATACGCCTTGACCATGGTGGACCATTACTCCAGATTTCTGGTAGTTGTTCCAGTTAAGGACCAGACCGCAGTGACGGCCGCGAAGACCTTTCAAGCAAGTTTCTGCAGACCGCATGGGTATCCGGAGCAAGTCTTAACCGATCAGGGACCTGCTTTTGAAGCCGATTTATTCAAGGAATTCTGTCATATGTACGGGTGCAAGAAAATTAGAACGACACCATACCACCCTCAAACCAACGGTCTCTGTGAAAAGATGAACCATATTGTCTTGACTTGTTGAGATCCATACCGTTGGAAGACAGGAATCGATGGCCGGATTTACTACCTGATTTGGTTGATTTGTATAATCATATACCTGTAAGCTCAACTAACTGCACTCCCGCCTATCTTATGAGAGCAAGGCCCGGAAAACTACCAATGGATTTAGAACTTGGAGTGGTAGAACCGGAGGCAGACGACGCTGTTGAGAACTGGGACGTCAATCGGCAAGAGCAATACAGAAGAGTACAAATCTGTGTAGAGGAAAGTCTCAATAAGGCACGGGAGAAACAGGAAGATGTTTACAACCGAAATGCTCCTGCCAAGCCTTTGATGCCTGGAGAGGTAGTATTAAAGAGAAAAAGGAAGATGCATAAACTGGATAATCAGTGGGAGCAAGAACCCTACGTCATACAAGATTCTAAATATGACAATAGAAAAGTCTGTGTCGTCAGTAAAGACGGAGGAAGAACAACGACCACGGTGTCCAGAGATCATTTGAAGTTGTGTCCAGAACACTTAAAGAGTTGTGAAAAGAACCCTGTCCTCAATCAAAGAGAAAGAAAGGAAGAGGTCATCCACACCGATCTGGGAGAGTTTCCTGCGGATTGGCCTAGACTGGGAGATGCTGTGATAATTCCAGTGTTGCAGTTTTATCAGCCACAAGAGGAAGTTTTACCTCCAGTTGTGCCTGTGGTGCCAGTTGAGCCCGCTCAGGAGTTACCCATCCCAGCAACACCTCAACCTGTGGAACCTCAAGATGGATCATCTGAAGCAGCGCCCCATACTATGGGATCCCCTGGTGAAGCTGACTCACACCGCCCAGCCATCAGTACGCTTGCCAGATCCATAGAAAGATTAAGGCAGTTCTATAGTTTGCCGTTACGCAGTGCAGACAGATCGCAACTTGATATACCTGAGGCTACACCACGTAGATCAGAGAGAATCACAAAAGGGAAGTTACCCATTAGATATCAGCAGTGATTATAACGAATTGATGTGAATATTGTAAAAAGTCTATATATATAAATGTGTTTTCCCTATTATGTCTTCGTTTAACAATGGACTCAGAGGCTGAGGACTGAGCCAGCCCAAAAACTGTATCCTGTAAATAGTTGCACTTTGTGCCTTTTTTAATGGTTTCACATGAAACCTTGACTTACCTCTGAACCAAAAACCCGTGTGGTGTGGCACTGAGTGAGGTCTGCATTCGGATGTCCTGCAGCCCACCCAGGACCCACGTTGAAGGTTTGGTGCGGGTCCTTCACAAGAATACTGTATATTTATTGAATGCTATTTAATACTTGTATTTTTCTATAATGTTTGCAACGTTCAAGATATCCTCACCTCCCGGATGGGACGAATTAATGTTATTGTTAATGTTTTCATGCATAAACAAAAATGTCTCTTTTGTATTTTACAGCCCGGGAGTGCTGTCGTTTACCATGGGGGAATGTGTAGCCCTGGTACACAATACCAGGAGGATGAGTGGAGAGGTAACAGTTAAGGTCTCTTCATGACATCATGTACACTTCTGACACACCCAGCAGGGGTGTGGAAGGGAGTGATTTCTAGTCAGTCAGTTTCCTGTCCTTGGACAGAGTAGACGTGTCCAGTTTGAGCCTGTCTTCAGTTCAGAACGTGGAGGCTGGTACAGGTGGTCTAATTCACCTTAGTCTAGTCAGAGCTGTGCCCCACTGGAAGAAAGACTGAGCTAACTATTAAGAGTCGAGCAAATCGAAGGGCAAAGTGGAAGGAAGATTATTGAAAAGTGCTTTTGACTTGGAAAAGTCCTGCACATTGCTACCGGTTACTGGGGACCGAAGAATCACTATTGTTACAAGCATAGTGAAGAGAAAACCAGAGATTTACCGGACCCTAGGTCGCGGCAAACAAGCCCCTTATAGTCAGTACGTAACTGGGGTCAGGGAAGTGAAGACTTTGAGTCTCTGCAGGACAAAATAAGAATTCAGCTCCCTCACAGAAAGGCTCCACCACAAATCTGACTGGGAAGGACAGCTTTGGATAAGCTGGAATCATAGAGGGGACTACGCTTCAGGCTGGTCGTACTCATTTTCATTGGACAGTAAAGGAGGCCCCTAACTTGCTTAGCTGTTGCCTCAAAGCTCATCCTCCATCAACCCCATCAGCCTCCCTGGGACCTGCCTTACCATCTTACAAGTAAAGGTATGGAAAGACGCTGACGGTGTGAGACTGAGTTATTATTGCATGCCTGCACAATCCCTACCTAACTACCGACCTGAGGGAAGAGTCCCACCTGTAGGGGACCCGACATCTAGCTGCCTCACCATCCCCTCAGAGATCTACAGCAGCGCTGGTACTAATTACCAGAAGACTACAGGTGGCGTCACGAACTGTATATAAACCTATCCCCTGTAAATATATCCCCAACATACGCCAGACCGCCCGGGCCACAGACCGAGCCACAGCTACCTGTGACAATCCCCATAGACTTCTACGGGCTCGGCTCTGAGTACCCCATTGCCCTGGTAACCCACAATTGTGGTGCGGGTCGACACATATATATCGCTAGTGTGGCACCTTTTCTTAGCGATTTAGCGGTACTTTTGTAGCGCTAAAGTCGTTAAGAAGATCGCTAACGGCGATAGCGTCGTTAACTATATCGCTAAATGTGGCTGCATTTAGCGATATAGAAACAATCCCGCTAGCGATCGCATTAGTATGCGTCGTTATCGTGATCGCTAGCGGGATTGTTTAGTGTGGCAGTACCTTTACTCTGTCAGTTTTGCTTGATCTTAGGATCTCTTAGTATTTGTTTTCTGTTTTATTTTCCCTGCTACAATTTCTGTTAGGAGGTGTCCACCTTTTCACCCAGTCCCTAGATCTTGTAGGGATTCCTCCCTCGCAACTATAGGTCTTCGTTCAGACTAGCTGAGGACTTTAGCGGGTCTGGTCGCAGGATCAGGTTCCCCGTTACATCGTAGGGATCCAGCTCAGTCCTATTGTAGGGACAAAATTCCCACCTTTCCTTAGTGCTTGTAGCAGATCATAACAGTAAGTCCAGCCCAAAGAAAAAAAAAAAAAAAACTCTAAGGAAAGATTTTCTGTTTTCCGTCATGGTGTCGGTTCGGGATTTGGCTGAACGCCTGCAGGGTCTCTCTCTGGAGGTGGCTGAAATCCAGCAACACGTGAGTAGTTGTTCTGGAGCTGATTTTGTGGAGCCAAAGGTACGTTTGCCTGATTTATTTTTTGGTGAACAACAAGATTTTTTTTCTTTTAAAAATGCTTGCTTGTTGTATTTCCGTTTGAGACCCAGATCCTCTGGTGATGAATCACAGCGCATAGGGTTCATAATGTCACTTTTGCGCAAAGAACCTCAGGATGGGCCTTTTCTCTGCAGCCTAGTGATCCATGCTTTAGATCTGTGGATAGTTTTTTTTCTGCTTTGGGGTTATTGTATGACGATCCGGATCGTGTTTCATCAGCTGAGACAGAATTGAGACGTTTGAGACAGGGATCAGGTAATGTGGAAAAATATTGTACTCACTTCCGAAGGTGGTCCACACAGGTGGGCTGGAACGATTCAGCTTTGAAAAGTTTATTTCTTGCAGGGTTAAGTGAAAGGGTTAAAGATTTTCTGATTGCTTATCCTATACCTGGTAACTTGCAAGAGGCTATGCAATTAGCCATACGGGTGGATAGGAGACTGCGTGCAAGGGTTAATGAGAGTAAGTCTGCTTTGTCAGCTCCAGGTTTGGAGAAGGAATGTACTGACATTGCAGAGCCGATGGAAATTGGAGCAATGACACCTCACTCTCGGGAAAAAGATCGCAGATTTGCTCAAGGTTTGTGTTTCTACTGTGGTAAATCTGAGCATTTCATTAAGAACTGTGCGCTTCGAATGAATAAAGAGAAAAGAAAAAATGAGGTCAGTTTCGCCCGTATAGCTTGTTTAAACAATAAAGGTGTCTTTCTTTCTGCTACCACTGCTGGTGAGGAGGAATTAATGGAGTTTCGGGTATTTGTGGATTGTGGTTCAACTCTCAATGTGATTGATGGGAAATTTTTGGAAAAACTAAAATTAAAACCCAAACTTCTGTCTTCCCCTATTAATGTGGTGTCTGTGGATGGTTCTCACTTGAAAAATGTTACTCACCATATCTGTGAATTTCCTCTTACTATTAATGGTGTTCATCAAGAGAATTTGGATTTGGTAGTTTTGAATAATTTACCTTCTCCGGTGATTTTGGGGTTACCCTGGTTAAAATTGCACAATCCAGTACTGGATTGGTCTACCAATGAAATTAAGTCCTGGAGTCCTAAGTGTTATGACAAGTGTTGTAACGGGCGTATTGCTGCTGTAGTTAAGGGGGAGTTACCTGTACCTATTCAGGATTTTTGGAAAGTTTTTTCTGATAAGGAATCGCAGGTATTGCCTCCTCATAGAGATTATGATTGTGCAATTGAATTTGTCCCTGGAGGACTCTTCCTAAAAGTCGTTTATTTAATTTGACTATTCCTGAGAGAAAGGCTTTGGAGGAATACATACAGACAAGCTTGGCCGCCGGTCACATTAGGCCTTCCAAATCTCCTGTGGCGGTTGGATTTTTTTTTGTTAAAAAAAAGGACGGCGGTTTACGGCCTTGTCTAGACTTTCGTGAGATTAATAAGATTACTGTACGCAATCCTTACCCACTGCCATTGATTCCTGATTTGTTTCACCAGTTAGTGGGGGCCAAGTGGTTCTCGAAAATTGATCTTTGAGGGGCATACAATTTGTTGCGCATGAAGGAGGGGGATGAATGGAAGACTGCGTTTAACACTCCACTGGGTCATTTTGAGAATCTGGTCATGCCTTTTGGGCTTTCCAGTGCTCCGGCATTTTTTCAGAATCTTATTAATGACATCCTTAGACCTTTGATCGGCAGAAGTGTGGTTGTGTATTTGGATGACATTTTGATTTATTCACCGGATTTGCAGTCTCATTGGAGGAGTGTGCGTGAAGTATTACAGTTACTGAGTGATAATTCACTTTTTGCCAAACTAGAAAAATGTGAGTTCGCTGTACAGAGACTTAGTTTTTTGGGCTACATTGTCTCCAGTGAAGGTTTTGAGATGGACCCGGTGAAAGTGCAAGCTGTGCAGGATTGGCCTAGACCTATTGGTGTGAAATCAATACAGAGGTTTTTGGGGTTCGCCAATTATTATAGAAAATTCATAAAAGATTTTTCTGTGATTGCCAAACCTCTGACCGATCTCACCAGGAAAGGTGCTGATGCGGTTCAGTGGACTACTGAGGCCATTGAGGCTTTTGTGTTGCTAAAGGAGAGGTTCAGCTCTGCTCCCATCCTTACGCAGCCTGATGTGACTAAACCATTTTTGGTTGAGGTTGATGCTTCTTCTGTGGGGGTCGGCGCAGTGTTGTCTCAGGCAAAGACGGATGGAGTACATCCCTGTGCTTTTTTTTCAAAGAAATTTTCTGAGTCTGAACTAAATTATGATATGGTAATCGGGAATTGTTGGCAATTAAACTCGCATTTGAACACTGGCGTCATTTTTTGGAGGGAGCGGAATTTCCCATTCAAGTCTTCACCGATCATAAAAATCTGATCTACCTTGATGCTGCCAAACGCTTGAATGCCCGTCAGGCTAGGTGGGCACTGTTTTTCTCACGGTTTAATTTTACCGTTACTTACATCCCAGGTACTAAAAATGTTAAAGCTGATGCTTTGTCTCGCAGCTTTTCTCCTATGGTGGGTACTGAGGAGGAGGAGGAAAACATCTTGCAAGAGGGGGTTGTTATTGCGGTTTTGGACTCCGTGTTGGAAGATGAGATTCTTAAAGCACAGGAGAATGCCCCATCTAACACGCCTCATGGGAGGTTGTTTGTGCCTGGTACCCTGAGGAGAGATTTGTTTGTTGAATGTCATGACTCTCGCTTGGCAGGTCATCCTGGAATCTCTGAGACCAAGAGACTTGTGGGTCGCAGTTTTTGGTGGCCAGGATGGCAGAAGGAAGTCATTAAGTGGGTGCGTCAATGCACTGTGTGTGCTAGATCTAAGTCTTCTCATACTCCTGCTGCGGGGTTGCTTTGCCCTCTGGAGGTTCCTAGTGCACCTTGGACACATTTGGCTATGGACTTTATTACTGACCTTCCCCCTCTGAGGGTTTCACTGTCATCTGGGTGGTCGTGGACCGTTTTAGCAAGATGTGTCACTTGGTTCCTTTCATCAAACTGCCCTGCGCTAAGACTCTCGCTAAGGCCTTTGTCAAGGAAATAGTCAGACTACATGGTGTTCCTACTGACATTGTTTCTGATAGGGCACCTCAGTTTGTGGCTCGTTTTTGGCGCGCCTTTTGTGACAGGTTGGGAGTTCATTTGTCGTTTTCATCCGGATATCATCCTGAGTCTAATGGCCAGACAGAAAGGAAAAACCAGGATGTTGAGCAGTTTTTGCATTGTTTTGTGACTGATAATCAAGAGGGGTGGTCTGAGTTTCTGCCACTTGCTGAGTTTGCTCTTAACAATCATACATCCGCTTCTGCTGGTTGTTCGCCTTTTTTTTGTTGTTCTGGGAGACATCCGTCTTTTGGGTCATTTTCCAAGTTGGGATCGGCTGTACCTGAAGAGGAGAATTTTTCTTGTGTTTTGGAGAGAGTTTGGACTGATGTGCGTGGTAATCTTCAGGAGGCTAACAAAAGATCCAAAGTGTATTTTGATAGAAAACGACAAGAGGTTTTGTTTGCTATTGGTGACATGGTTTGGTTGTCCTCTAAGAATCTGCGCTTGAGGATTCCGTCTAAGAAATTGGGTCCCAAGTTTGTAGGGCCCTTTAAGGTGCTTCAGGTTATTAACCAATCTGCTGTTAAGTTGGAGCTTCCTACCTCCTGGAAGATTAATCCGGTGTTTCATGTTTCTCTCTTGAAAAAAGCTGAGGTCTCAGATGGAGACGTCTCGGCCACTGTTCCCCTGGTGGTGGAGGACGGGCAATATGAGATTTCCCGCATCCTAAATTCTAGACGGTATAGAGGGGGTTTGCAGTACCTCGTCGCTTGGAAGGGTTATGGACCCGAGGATAACTCATGGGTGAGGGCGGATGATGTTTCTGCGTCTAGACTTGTCAGAGCGTTTTACAAGAGATTTCCGGATAAGCCTAAGTCATAGGGGATCCGGAGGATCCTCTTTGAAGGGAGGGTACTGTTATAACCCTCTTGTCAGATTTTGTTTCAGTTTGCTGTCACATGACCTTTTTTCCCTATTTAGTCTGGCTCCGCCCTTCTGGCTTTGCTGGACTTCATTGTATTATCTACTCTTAAGCAAGCCGGGTGCTTAGGTGCCTTACTCAGTCAGTTTTGCTTGATCTTAGGATCTCTTAGTATTTGTTTTCTGTTTTATTTTCCCTGCTACAATTTCTGTTAGGAGGTGTCCACCTTTTCACCCAGTCCCTAGATCTTGTAGGGATTCCTCCCTCGCAACTATAGGTCTTCGTTCAGACTAGCTGAGGACTTTAGCGGGTCTGGTCGCAGGATCAGGTTCCCCGTTACATCGTAGGGATCCAGCTCAGTCCTATTGTAGGGACAGAATTCCCACCTTTCCTTAGTGCTTGTAGCAGATCATAACACCTACTTTCAGCTAGATTGTCTTTAACTCACTGCTGTCTCAAGGGTTCCCTCTGGTGGAACCAGGAAAAATGTCAAGTGTTGTGTGCTTATCAGGTATTTGTGAATTATCTTTCCGTGCATCCTCCAGGGAACATGTGGCACCAAGCGCAGCTGGGCTACACATTCCCCCTAGTTATATTCAGCACTCCCGGGCTGAAAAAGGAAAAAACAATTTTTATCATAACATCAACAACATAACTCATCCCTTGCGGGAGGTAAGGACACTTTAACGTTACATTGTGTACAAGTTGCAAAATAGAAAAATATCAAAATATTTTCACAGTGCAAATAAATACAATATTCTTGTGGAGGACCCGTATCAAACCTCCCACGGTGGTCCTGGGTGGGCTGCAGGACTTCTCTGCTGCAGACCTCACTCAAGGCCACACCATACGGGTTTTTCTTCAGAGGTAGAATGGCTTTACATAAAACCAAGATGGGGCACAAAAGTGCCAACTATTTACAACTAAAGTTCTGTGCTGCAAGAGTCCTCAGCACGCAGTCCTTCAAAACAGCATTTCACATATAACATTCTCATTAAAGTGCAATTCTCTTCATAACTTTGTACAATTAAGTAAACCTTGTCTGGGTCATACTAGATTAATTTGCTAGGACTACTCTTGGTACCTAACAGGTAACATTCCTTTTGTCGTGCGTACTGACCTACGTGGTGTGGTGTCAGGTATAGTAGCCTCTGGCCTATCTGTCCTGCGTGCTGGCAAACTGTAATACTGCCTTAACCTCTCTAGGGATCTGGCAAGCATACTTATGGCTGGGCGATGCGGTTCTGTTTCGCCAGGGGATTCTTCTGGTAGTTCCACGTCTTGAGGTTCCATTTCTTGAGACTCTACTCCTAGAGGTGCTACAGGAGCAGGTTCCTCTTGAACTATTTCTTCTGCTGCGGCAACTGGCTCAACTGGACGTTGAAGCGCTTCTTGTGGTTGGTAAAATTGAAGTACTGGAACAATCACAGCATCCCCGATACAAGGCCAATCTGCAGGAAAATCTCCTAGGTCCGTGTGTATGACTTCACCTGGTTTCTCTTTTTCCATAACAAGTTCTTCCTCATGAAGTTTTAACATGTCTGGACACAGTTTTAGGTGGTCTCTGGATACAGTGGTGGTCGTCTTTCCTCCATCTTTGCTAATGGTACAGGTTTTCCTGTTGTCAAATTTGGAATTTTGCACGACATATGGCTCTTGTTCCCACTGATCGTCATATTTGTGCATTCTTCTTTTTCTTTTTAGCACAATTTCTCCAGGCATAAAAGGTTTAGCTGGTGCACTTTTGTTGTAGTTCTCCTCTTGCTTTTCCCTTACTTTATTGAGACTATCTTCCACGCAGGCTTGTACTCTCCTGTACTGTTCCTGTCTGTTTGTGTCCCAATCTTCAGTAGTAACATCAGCTTCTGGTTCTACAACACCAAGTTCCAAATCCATGGGCAGCTTTCCTGGTCTTGCTCGCATAAGGTAGGCTGGAGTGCAGTTGGTGGAACTCACCGGTATGTGATTGTACAGATCTACTAGGTCAGGTAGTAGGTCTGGCCACCTATTCCTCTCCTCAAGTGGTACCGTCTTCAGCAGATCAATGACTATGTGATTCATCTTCTCACAGAGACCATTAGTTTGGGGGTGGTACGGTGTGGTTCTTATCTTCTTACACCCGTACAAGTGACAGAATTCCTTAAACAGTTCGGCTTCAAATGCAGGACCCTGATCAGTTAACACTTGCTCTGGAAATCCATGGGGTCTGCAGAAATACGCCTGAAACGTCTTTGCTGCTGTTCCAGCTGTCAGATCTTTGACAGGGGTGACCACCAGGAACCTGGAGTAGTGATCCACCATTGTCAGGGCATATGAGTATCCTGACCTGCTGGGTGACAACTTGACATGGTCCAATGCCACGATCTCCAAGGGACGAGTCGTCTTGATGGGTTGCAGGGGTGCTTTCTGGCTGCTGTAGTCTTTTCTTCGGAGGCTACAGGACACACAGTTTTTACACCATTTCTCGATGGAACTTCGCATTCCCACCCAGTAGAAACGACACTTCAGTAGGGTTTCCAGCTTCTTCCAGCCAAAGTGCCCGCTCGATCGTGGTAGGCTTCCAACACCATCTGGATGTCTGTTCTTGGCACTACTATCTGCCATACCATCTCATGGGTTCTGGGGTTGACGTACCTTCGGCACAGCTTTTCTCGGTAGATGAACAGCCAGCTTCTCTCATTCCACAGCTGCTTTGCTTGTTGAGACGCATCCTTCTCCAAGGAGGAACCTTCCTGAGTTATCAGCTCCTTGATGTGGCTGACAACCGGGTCACTGTTCTGGGTCTCCTTCCAGCTGTGGTGAGGTAAAGGGTTTAACGTCTTACCACGCTGCTTCCTGTAGGCTCGTTGCTCGTAGATCATCCCATTTCTGTGGAATGTAGGTAGCTCAATCTCTTCTAGATCATCCAATTCCTCTTCCGTGTCGGATTCATGCGGCATTCTGGACAAGGCGTCAGCGTTGGCGTTCTTACGGCCGCCCTGTACTTGATGGTAAATTGATAGTTCGACAGCCGAGCCATCCAACGTTGCTCCATGGCTCCCAGCTTGGCTGTTTCAAGATGTGTCAAGGGGTTATTGTCTGTGTAAGCAGTGAACTTGCTGGAGGCTAGGTAATGCTTGAATCTTTCTGTAATGGCCCAGACCAGCGCCAGGAACTCCAACTTGAAGCTGCTATAGTTCTCTGGGTTTCTCTCGGTCGGCCGGAGCTTCCTGCTTGCATATGCGATGACTTTTTCTTGGCCATTTTGCTTCTGACTGAGGACAGCTCCCAATCCTTCATTGCTGGCATCAGTATACAGCAGGAACGGTTGGCTGTAGTCAGGATAGGCTAAGATCTCATCGCCTGTCAGGATCTCATTCATCTATTTGAACGCCTCAGCTTGTTTTTTACCCCAGTGGAATGGAGGATTTCTGCTCTTGAGGGGTTGTCCTACCAGGAGGTCTTGCAGAGGCGCTGCTTTCTTGGTGTAGTCTTTTACAAACCTCCGGTAGTAACCTGTCAGTCCCAGGAACTGACGCACCTCCTTGAGATTCCTTGGTTCTGGCCATTTCTGGATGGCAGTGACCTTCTCGGGGTCTGGCGCTACTCCTTCCGAGCTGACAATATGTCCCAAGTACTGTACCTTTTGTTTGAGCAGATGGCACTTTGAAGGCTTCAGTTTCATCCCGTATTTGGACAGTGACTCGAATACCTCTGCCAGGTGCTTCAGATGATCCTCATACGTCTTGGAGTACACAATTACGTCGTCCAGGTACAGTAACACGGTTTCAAAGTTGAGATGTCCCAGGCAGCTCTCCATCACTCTCTGGAACGTTCCTGGGGCACTGCTGAGTCCAAACGGCATTCTGTCAAACTCACAGAGTCCCATTGGGGTGGTGAAAGCCGTCTTCTCCCGATCCTCCTCAGCCACAGCTACTTGCCAGTACCCACTAGTGAGGTCGAGGGTGGAAAAGTAGTTAGCAGTTTTTAAGGCAGCTAAGGATTCCTCAATGCGTGGTAAAGGGTATGCATCCTTATGTGTAATGCGATTTACTTGTCTGTAATCTACACACATTCTCATGCTTCCATCCTTTTTCTTAACTAGGACTAGAGGTGCTGCCCAGGGACTACAACTATCCCTTATCACCCCTGCTTCCTTCATGTCACGCAACATTTCCTTAGCTTTCTGGTAGTGTGCTGGAGGTATAGGCCTGTACCGCTTTTTGATGGGAGGATGGCTGCCTGTAGGGATATGATGTTGTACTCCCTTAATGGTCCCAAAGTCAAGTGGGTGTTTGCTAAATACCTGTGCGTACTCCTGTACCACCCGTAGTACTCCCTGTTTCTGGTGTGCGGGAGTGGTGTCTGTCCTGACATGGAGCTGCTGACACCAATCCTCCACCTGGGTTGCTGGGTTATTATCCTCCGCTGGTTGGCGGGAGGCTAAGGACTCGGTCGTGAGAATGGAATTGTTATCTACAGTATGTAATTTAGCAACTGTGGCATAGCATGGTAAATTCACTTCATCTTCTCCCCAGTTGAGAAGACGTACTGGTACTCTCCCATTTCTTACTTCCACTACCCATTGTAGCCTTTCAGGGGGTTTAGCTCTGAGATCGCTGTCTGGGTAGACAGAATGGCATGGAAACAGTTCATTCAGACAGCAATTATGGTAAAAACTGGCCGCAACCAGTTTTATTAAAGTCCACAGCAAACAGATAAAAACAAACAAAGCATAAACAAAAGACCTAGGCTTGTCTAGCCACTAATTACACTTATGTAATGTCCCTTTCTATCAGGAACCCAGACTCTATCAGTCTGTGCCCAAAACAACACATATGATATATGTTACCAGTATGGAGTTTCCCAGATACTCCTCCTTATGTCTGGAGGTCCACCCGACGTCCAGACTTGAGAAAGATCCACTCCTATTCAGTAGTCATTATCCTGGAGGTTCACAGAGACACTCCTGTGTCCGGGGTACATCTAACCCAGACTGAGACGGCTCCCCTCCTCTTCAGTAATCATCAGCATGCATTCTCACAGACTGCTTCCTTGTGCCAGGACACCTCACTGTGTCCAGGCTGAAGACAGCTCTAACACTCTTGGAGACTGCTTCCTGTGCCAGGACACCTCCCTGTGTCCAGGCTAAACTAGCTCTCTGACTGTGTTTCCAGACACCTATTTCTGGCTTCTTAATTAACAGCTGAGTGGTTACAGGTTTGAGCTGCAAGTATGCACTGAGTGGAAGGTGTAATGACCTTTCTCCACCACTAGTTTTACAAAGGCACACATTTCCCTCATACAAGTCAGCAAAGTACCTGTGAAATGTACACCCCATTCAATACATACGCTCTCACTGTCTCACGTATCCCCTCCCTCTTCTCCAGACCGGAGGGCTGGTCATCCAGACCGGAGGGCTGGTCAACAACCCAGAAGAGACAGTGAACTCCGAACACTGCCTCAGCACTATACTTCTATATAGGTCAGGGACACTTGGTTCCCGAGAACCACCATACTCGTCTCCCAACATCACCTGCAAAGGAATTTCATCTTTATCACGGTCATTACCATTATCAGTATCATCACTATTATGATTAGCATCATCATCATTATCATCATCATTATGATCATCATCATCATTATCATCATCATCATTATCATGATCATCACATAAGTTTAAGCTTGTGGGGTTGAACACATAATATATCCAATCACCTCAACCCACAGTTCACACAGAGACCATGTACTTGTCCCTTGCTCTGTTCAGCCCCGTAAGTCAATGACATTCGCTCATTCCTTAGGGACCTACCGTCTGTCATTGTCACAGACTTCGTCCAGTCACATTTCTGGGTCGTAACCTTGTCAGGTCTCCCCTTCGCTACCAGTGGTCAATCGTAACCTTGTCAGGTCTTGCCTGGGTATCTAAGGTCCGGTTAGACTCTGTACTGTCCGGTACTCTATCGGGTCGTCTGTATGGGCCTCTCAAACCTGAGTTACTGGAGGTCTCACTACCTCTAAACCCACGCCCACTACCCACTGGACATCTTGTAAGGTCCCTAACTTCAGTCTTAGCTGTTCTGCTATTTAGGGGGCCCTTTCTCTGTCGGGTCTCACTATTCTTAGACGGCTGCCATCTT